>PQME02000295.1:0-16241 GCA_003004525.2 Aspergillus sp. MA 6038 | reverse complement strand
AAAGGGTGCTGATATTGAGACAAGAGATAGTCGTGGTCAAACACCACTATCATGGGCTGCAGCTCAAGGCCGTCCGGCAGTAGTAAAACTACTAGTTGGAGAGGGTGCTAATATTGAGGCAAAAGGTGCATGGGGTCAAGCACCACTATTATGGGCTGCAGCTAAAGGCCATGAGGCAGTAGTAAAACTACTGGTTGGAGGGGGTGCTAATATTGAGGCAAAAGGTGCATGGGGTCAAACACCACTATCATCAGCTGCATCTGAAGGCCATGAGGCAGTAGCAAAACTACTGGTTGGAGAGGGTGCTAATATTGAAGCAAGAGATGGTGATGGTCGAACACCACTATTACGGGCTGCAAAGATGGGCCATGAGGCAGTAGTAAGGCTACTGATTAGAGTGGGTGCTAATATTGAGGCAAGGACAATGATGATATTGTCAACGAGGAAGCGTCGTGACTGGGTCAAAACCAGCGGGTCAATATAGACATGAAGAGGATCTGTAGCGCTAGAATATGAGGACTATGAAGGGATGGATAAAACAACAATAATAGGAGAAAGCAACTGCGCAAACTGAGCAATAAAAAGGACTAATCAATTGAGTGGTAAACTGCTTGCCAGACACACTGTTGTAGAGCAGTTGTCCTGGCTTCTAGGATACATGAAGATAAGCGACTGTTTCCATGGAATCTGCAGGGATCGACCTGTCGGATTCGCTAGTAAAATGCGTGGCGCGGCCACGAGGCATTTCCCGACTACAATATAATCTATCTATTTCTTAATATACTCTAAAGAGAGTATATAATGAAGTCTGGAAACCGCTATACGGCGAACTGCTAGATCAACACTAGCGGGTCGATATAGGGAGAAGTTGGCGTTTGTCGATTGATCAGACAGAACAGTTACTCAAATAATTAGCTGGGCGAAGCGTACTACGAGAGGCTAATCCACCAATTTCATGCAGATTATTTGGTGAACTGAGGACAAAGGAAATGAGCGCGAGAACTGGACACTGGAACTGGAAAAATAAGGACTGCATTGCTTGTCTATCTATCTAGCTAGCTAGGGGAAATTAGCGAGTATTTATGCACATGTTGTTTAGTAGGCTCGACGCCATACGTAGGCGTTGATGTACGAGACTTCACACTGTATACCCTACTACAGTACTAGGTACAAAAGTCCTAGATAAGCTCTAATATCTTATGATCAGTTAACTAGTACAGTAGGTTACAATACAAGAGAGTACAGGTTATGACATTACTGTACAGTTGATCAGGTAGGGAGTTTGGTAACAAAATGGTAGTGTAATAGAGGTGAAACAGCAAGTACTAATGGAAACAAAACTGAGCCTAGGGCTCCAAAAGAGTGACCTTTTATCCTAAGTCCTAATCGCGACAGCAACTCCTTTACTCAAGACAGGGACAAGGATTCGAGACGGGCCCAAAAAGTTGGGGGATTCTTCTGCAGACAAATGGATCGCGTGGCTATAGTCATTCACCAGTACACTGGGCAGATACAGGTATCTTCACTAACGAGTCAAGTGATTGAAAGGAGCCAGTAGTGGCGATGGCTCATCGTTGGACTTAAGCAAATAAGAGTTGCACACATTGTGATCCCCAGGCATAGATTTCTTGCATGAACTTGGTCGCTTCGTCCCAGTGCACCTGACAAGGTGGAGTGCCATTTCCCGGGGCAATCTCGGTAATCCACAAAGGCTTGTCGTTGTACACTTTGCGGAAAGCATTAATTTCCTCTTTGGCTTCCTCAACAGTTGGTCGGTATATATGGACATTGTGTGCAACGAAGAAATCTCGGCAATTGCAGGCTTTGTAGAACCTAGGAAGCCAGTCGCTCATTTGGTTGGCCGGCACGGGTGCAATATATTTCGTAGAATTTCCAGGTGAAGCCCGCAGTGGGGCAATGGCTTTGGCGGCCTCTTCGGGGCCCATTTTATGGCCGCTTTTATTGTGAAGATGGTCGGGCTCATTGAATGTGAGCATGTACTCCGGCGGATTAGGGCCATTGACCATCGCGATGGCCCTTTGCACGGCCTTCTTACCACCCATTATACCACCCATCATTGGGATTTGCCCGGTGTTGTTTCCAAGGTCGAAGGTGATCCAATTAGAAGCACCAGGCATCTTAGAGGATTGAGACGGTTTGTAGTGGTTGTTAAAAACAACATTCACAAGTCCGTGTGAACAGGATGCCGTGGCCCCTTGGATGGTTGATATGCTGTGGATCACTATGGCCAGAACTATCCACATTCGGGAAATGAAAGACATCTTGAAAATATTTCAACAGTAGTATCGATAGTAGGCGCTGCCAAATGAATGAGTGGTAGCCAAGGGTCGTGTTTGAAGGATAATGCATGCTGCGTTTATACTGAAAGTCCGGGCCATTTAAGGTCAGCTAAGCTAAGCATAATCCGTTTAACTCCGACCTGCGCAGTAAGACAAGTAACTAGCCATGACTCTTGGTTAATCAGTGTGTTCGTATAATCCATGATTGTCAGATCGGAGATAAAAAGATCAAGCAATACGGAGTATGCAGATAATGAAGATGCGTAGATGCAGGCTCCCAATAGGGCGACGGGTCCGTCTTGATCACATATTAGGTGAGATTATATCAGCCCTAAAATGCATCTCATATTATATCTGAATATCGTAAAGGACAAGCTTTTGAGATCCTTATGAAGTTATGTGGCTGACTGTGTTGCACTTAGTCTGACAGTCCGACAGTCTGACAGTGCCGGACTGTCGGGTTACCTGGACTTCAGCTATTTCAAATTGACTGGACTCCTGCTTAGTACTTGAACTTGGAAGGGAGCTTTGTGATAGGATCATAGGAGTTACTATCGCAGGCGCGAAGTTGACGATTTTCAGTGCTGACATAATCCCAATACTATGTGCCTTATTGGGATTCACATGATAGACTTAGGACGGCCATCAGTCAGAGTTATTAGAGACAGAAAAGCAGACCCGAAAAAGAAAGCACTCTACTATAACTAAGCAGATTGCTATTCAAGAATCAAGAGGGTCGTGGCTAGAACACTGGACGAGGCAAAGCCGCAAAGCGAAAACGAGAGCGAGAGCGAGAGCGAGGGCGAGAGCGGTGTTACGCGCCTCGCAGATGCCCTAATGTAGCTGGTCCAGCACAAGTTGACTTTGAGATGATTCAACGAAAATAAAGGCTGAGACTATTTCTTGAAAGTAATTCCAATACTTTCTTCATGATGTCGCCTTCAGCACGCATAGACATCTACCCATATCTCTATTCTACTGCTGCCCCGGAATGGCGAGGATCACTCCTCGCACTTGTCTCTATCCCCTCACAGGCAGCCTTCTGCTCACCTTCGGACTCTCATTCGGTCTGACCTTTCGATCGAATCATCACTGCTATGCTGGAACTTGTGGGGAATGGCTTTTCCCTCTCCAGGCACGATTGCATGTGGTGATCTGGTATTCCTGGATATTGATCTCCATGGTCTTCTTCCTCGTCCGCGCGTTTCAGCCCCAGCTACATCGTTTTCTCCGGCGACAATTGTTCGATTACAGGCTCCCTCTGGGAGGCGAAGGGGTGGCTGTCAGCGGCCTACTTGGATTCATCTGGGTCATCAGCCTATATGGCATCATTGTCGGTGTCTGGTGGATTCGCCTGCGAGACTATTTCGTGGACAGGGGCCAGAAGGGTGGTGTTCAGGAGGGAAACAACCGTCTTGCTGCAATTGCATTGACGGGTCACCTATGCGATGTCACTATGGGGATGGCCCTCATCCCCATATCCCGACACAGTGCGCTTGCATCTTTCTTCAAACTGTCTGTCTCAACAACAATTACTTTCCATATGCTGACGGCTTATACTCTCTTCGCCCTTGTCCTGATCCATGGATTCCTTTACGTATCCTGGGTTTCCACCTTCAATGCTCTTTCAGAGAGGCTTCAGACGGTATTCCCTGTCCTAAACCCAACATACTTGTACGATGAGACGTGGCCAGGGAACTCATCAGCCTTGGGTGTCTGGCGGGCCTCTCTTATATTCACTGGAATCGTCGCGGCCACGATCATGGGCCTCATTTTCGTCACCACGCTACCGGTGATTCGAGCAAAACACTTCAATCTCTTCTATTTCACCCATCTCACGATCATTGTGGCCGTCACCATCGTCTGTCTGCATGCTAGTACAGTCTTCTACACTGCGGCTCCAGGGTTAGTCATGTGGGTGCTGGACTGGAGCATGCGACTGTATGAGTTAAGAGAGGTTGTGCCAGGCAAGGTAACACATCTAGGAAATGGATGGTATTGGTACTACTTCCACTCCATCATAGCATCAAACTGGCCAGACTACGCTAACTCATTCTCAGCATCGACCTGGCGCTTCCTCGACACAGAGTCGATGGAAGGGCATGTCAGTCCCTGCTTGCGCATTTCTATATTCGCCATGCCAAATCCTCCCTCCGCGAACTCCATCCTTTCACGACTATTACTCCTCTTGCTTCCCAGAGCAGTGTTATTCCCAAGATGCAAGACGATTTTCTGATTCAGTTTCTTTTTCGTAAGCGTGGGAGGTCCGATAGCGTTCTCCAACCACAGGCTACGGACATTAAGCAGTCGACCTGGTTCAGTAGCTTCTTCCACAAATCCGCGAAGCCAACCTTGCAGTGGACAGACAAGCTAGCTAGTCTCGCTGATCAAAGCATGCCACTATCTGGGTCTGGGGAGAAGAACAATATTAATCAGTCAGCTGACGAGAGTCAATTGCCCACTCATCCCTCGCAAACCGTGAACGTTTCTTTGCGTCTTGAAGGACCATATTTCACAGGGGCAAATCCCTCCCGGTACAAGACTGTTATATGTTTTGTCGCTGGGACAGGAGTAAGCGGGGCCATCGCTATAGCCCTTTCTTTTCTTGAGCAGAAAAGACAGCAAATGGCTGCTTCTGAAGACCCCCGTGACGAGCCAGCAAATACATCGACATGGGAGAGGTGTGTGGTTTTCTGGAGCGTGAAGGCGGAGGACTATATCGATCTACCTTATATAAAAGTTAAATTCTATTTCCATTTTCATAACTCCTCATTGCCATAAATGTGTACTGACAGGCTTCGGGTATGGGTTTGGGTAGCGGACTTGACTACATCTCTTGATTTCCGGGTACATCTTACTGGCAAAGGTAGACCTCGACTGAATATCGAGGAAAGTCTGGGCTCAATTTTTCGTCAATCGCAATCGCCTAGAGCATCCACTTGGGTCTATTTATCTGGTCCAGATCCATTTATTGCTTCTGGAGAAGAGGCATGTAAAGCGAATTCAGGCATCGAGTGGTATAGTGCCGGATGAAATTGCACCTAACCAAGGCTCCAGAGGATGGCGAAGAATAGATGGTAAGACTGGAGTCTTGGGTTTGATCTGCTGAGACCTTATAATACATGTATATATCTACAAGACCTCGAAGCATTAGGTCCAACTGGCAGCTCCTCGGTAGGATATAAGCCCTCAGTGCTATTTGATAGCAGGAGAGGACCCACCATGGCACAAAACCGCTCAAAGCGCGAACGGGACATCTGACGTGCAAGTACGTTGTCCTAAGCTCTAGCCATTCCACTATATAAAACCCAGGTAACTCATCATGACAGGACCCCGAGGACATCACAAAAGACCTGTGTCTGGTCCTGAAATGGTAGCACCGAAGCTATAACAAGCGTGGCTTCAACCTTCTGGTTCAGGGCTTCTCACACACTGAAGAGGAATGCGATTTCCTCTCCCGTAAGCACTCCTGGCACAAGTGACTCTCACTATTGGAGCATTTTACAATGAGCCTAGGGCATGAAATGAATATTGGATATCTGAAGTGATGAATCTAATGCTTTAAACGAGATGATAGGTGCCTGACTGAGTACTTGTCTACGAGGTTAAGTTATGGTCGTGGAATCGCCCGTGAGAGTCTACCTCTATTTACTGCCGTCTAGGCAAAGGCACCTCGTCTTTGACGGGGAGACAGTGTCCACTTTTTTTGTACCTAATCCAATTATTCAACTGGAGTCATCTAATCAAATACTCGTTTTATCCTCAATCCACACGATTGCCCTTTCTTTATTGTCGTTCTCTCTACCATTTAGTCTCCGTATCCTGATGTTGTGTCCTTCTTCTGCGGCCATATCAACTCGCTGGTTCTGATCCAGCTTCGACGATTCCCCGTTGTCAGTAAAAATAGCCTAGACTGTACTAAGGACTGAAGATCGAGATAATACGAGCCCAGATTACCTGTCCTAAAGAGGACAATCATGATATAAGTAACAATGACTGGAAGGAGACTATAAGGAAGAAGTGAACGCAGGTAGTAATCCAGGATCAATACCCTGGATTGAAGAAATGGTATATGGCAATGGAAATCCAGGGAATGCTGAAGGATCAGTACTATTGAATATTGAAGAATAGCCCTAGATTACCCAAACGGGCAGTATGAAAACCAACCTATCCTGTTGACTATCCAAAAAGTTTCTCAGACAAAGAACTCCAGAATTGAAGTTGGTGTCAAGAAACATATTCGACCATATCGCACCCGATCCCTGTGGACCTCGAAATACTTCCCTGATGGCGATAGATTGGATGAAATCTCCAAGATGTCAAGTCACCGTAATAAAATGTGTCGTCCGCCGTAACTTAACCAGTCACCGTGAGTCAACGTGACTCACTTGATCTGCCCCACGTCAAATGCAGCGAAGTCGACTGTGAAGAATTCAGTAGCCACGAGCTAAACAGATTATAAATAACCCAGTTGGGTATATGATATCCAACCATCAAGCCATTTTCCTCCTCAAAGACACAATAGTCAGCCTATAGGAGAGAAGTCGTCCTATCACATTCCATCATTCGCCATGCCGACGACCTCAGTTCCATCCAGCCCTATCGTCTTCTATGACATCTCCATGCGTCCCCCCGTGGAGAAAAACTGCTGCTCGCCAAATCCCTGGAAAACCCGACTGGCACTCAACTTCAAGGGTGTCCCATACTCGACCTCATGGGTGGCTTTACCCGACATTGCAAAAGTCCGCAGCGGTCTCAAAGTACCACCGTGTCGCAAATTTGCCGATGGCACCGACTTCTTTACCCTGCCTATCATCGAGGATCCGGCCACTGATTCGTCGGTCGGCGATTCCTTCGATATCGCGGCCTACCTACAGAAAACGTATCCGAACGCGGGCGCGGGCGACCTCTTCCCCCCTCAGACAATCGATTACGTCTTCACGCCCGATCTTGCGCTACTTGTACCGTTAACAGAGTGCCGCGAGAGTGAATTCCCGGAATACGCCAAGTTCAATGTGAACGTCGACGCGGCCTTTACCGCACATGTACAGCTTTCGGTTCAGGGCCTCCCGTTCGATCCAGCTACGGCCGAGATCAGTAAGGCGGAATTCGTCCGGCGCGCGGGTGTTACATGCTGGGAGGACTTTGCATTGGTTGGCGAGGAGCGAGAGAAGGTGAAGGATTCGTTTCGGAATACGCTGGGTGGTCTGGCTAAGCTATTCTTGAGGGACACTAGTGGGCCCTTTCTACTCGGAACACGGGCTAGCTATGCGGACTTGATCGTCGGTGGGTGGCTGCGGATGTTGCGCGCGACCCTACCGGAGAGTGAATGGGAGGAGGTGAGAAGTTGGCATGGGGGTCTTTTTGGGCGGTTGCATGATGCGTTGGAGGTATATGCGGAGGTGAAATAGGTTGGTTGAGTATTCAGCCAAGGGCTCTCATACAAACTGTACACACCCATAACACAGTAAATATCGATTATCTCACTTGCTAGTACATACAATGCTTGGAGATAGTCCTTAGCCTATAATGTTTTTTTAGACAACGGCGATCAGCCTTGGTATATACGAAAGTGTCATACTCCTTCCTTCTATGAGAGGTAGTCCAAGTTATTCTGGCTGGTGGAACAAGTCGTGATACTCTTTATACTCCATAGTACAGCTTTCTATCGCAGCCAGGCCCTTAAATCCATTAGCTCCATGACTTTGATAGCCTCCCAATGACACTAGTCACTGTCCATTCTTTTTGCATCCAATCAATCAACTATCTACAGATAATCAGTCAGTCGTTCAGGTTGTTTTCTACCCTCTGGTCAATCGATCGTGGGAGACACAGGGAAACCCAGCTCTGTCTGGTTAGGTTCTGCAGATGAATTGGATATAAAAGGCGGAAACTAAACATCCATGATTATAACGTCATGACTTCGACTCGGTACAGACTTGTTATTGTAGACATACATCTAGTATTCCATTTTGCATGCACAGACCGGAAAGACCCGGTCTAGCCAGATTAGCTTCTGTAGCGTGCGGATCTGCCGTCTGCTAACCTGCTTCAATTGCTGACAATAGAGGGGCATTTGCGGGAGGCAGAGATAACAGGTACGATCGACGAGGAACTGACCCTCTGAAGTACAACTCTACTGCCGCTTTGCATGGCTGACTTCAGCTTCCGGACTCTGTTGCCCATATGGCTTATGGCCCCCTCGATGGCCTGGCAGAGTTATCAGTACTCGCCTGAGATAGCTAGTCAAGTCCATTCCACTACGGATATTGAGGGTTGTCTTCAGCCTGGACTAACCAGGTCGTGGTCATGCTGGTTCACACATCCGATCACGACCAACGATATCGAGGCAGCGGCTTAATTGAACACTCCTGTGCCGGTCGGTATGGCTCAGGACTCAATGTCAGCATTGTGATCATCGCGATGGGGCCATGCTGATGTGACAGCATGCCTAGGTCCTTAGCATCACGGTAGCACCCCGCTAGTGATGCGCCCAGGTCGAAGATGCTGGTTCTCTGCTGCCAAGTCACTTGGCTTCTTCTCTTTTCTTTTCTGCCTGTTGGGTGTCCCTCCGGTATTCGGCGTTGACTCCGGCACGGACACGGTTCGATTGGACGTGTCAAGGCCATACAGCATTCGCCAACTGACGACATAATCTGCCATTCGAGTTAAACGATCTGAGATGTTGCAACGAACGGGTCTGACTGTGCTGACTGAAGCATGCGCCTTGCCGCGTAAACTCTGCCCCCACGCCGGCTTATCAGACACAGTTAGAGTCGAAATGATGCGAGTATATTACGAGCCAGACCCGGGCTGGACATGGCGTGAATGCAATTGAATTGACAGGAACGTCGCATTCAGGTCCATATTCAATCTTAATCCCTCCCGCCATACTCCATAAACCCCTGAAGATCGGTCGTCCCTGGCATTTGGATGCCAGCCTGCATTCCGCACGGAACCCACTTTAGGAATAATAATAATAATAACAATCGCTACAAGTCGTCATATCTGTTCCTTTGCTCCTCCTTCTTTACAACTCCTTTCCTTTTCTTCCCTGGAGGACTTCGTTATACCATGCTGTCGCTCCTACGTCGTGGAGTGTTGTCTCTCGCGGCCGTCTCCCTGGTGGCCTCGTCCGTCTCGGCTGAGGTGTTCGAGAAGCTCCGTTCGGTGCCTGATGGTGTGACTGAATTGCGACTTTTTACAAAAGATGAAGCTAATTGTACGGGACAGGCTGGAAATACTCACACCACCCCAATGGCGACCAGCCGTTACGGCTCCAAATCGCCCTGCAACAACACAATGCCGACGGCTTCGAGCAACGCCTACTAGACGTATCCACCCCCGATCACCCGGACTACGGCAAGCATTTCCGCACACACGATGAGATGAAGCGCATGCTGCAGCCCAGCGACCAGGCCGTCAGCGCAGTGCGCGACTGGCTCCAGGACGCGGGGGTGCACGATGTCGAGCAAGACGCCGACTGGATCCGTTTCCACACCACCGTCGACCACGCCAACAACCTGCTGCAGGCGGAGTTCCTGTGGTATGTCAACCAGGTGCGGCCGGACACGCACCGGCTGCGCACACTCGAGTACTCGATCCCCGACGCGGTCGCGCCGCATGTCAACATGATCCAGCCCACGACGCGATTCGGACAGATCCACGCCAACCGCGCCACGCATACCAGCCGGCCGCAGCAGATGGACGACTTGACGTTGTCGAGCGCCGCTACCAAGGCCAACCTCACCATCTGCGACAAGGCCATCACCCCCGCCTGTCTGAAGTTCCTGTACAACATCGGCGACTACGTTGCGGACCCCGCCAGCGGCAGCAAGGTCGGATTCGCGAGCTACCTGGAGCAGAACGCGCAGTATGCGGATCTGGAGCTGTTCGAGGAGAAGTTGGCGCCGTACGCGAAGGGCCAGAACTTCACGGTGATCATGTACAACGGCGGCAAGAATAACCAGTCTGGCAAGGGCGACAACGGCGAAGCCAACCTGGACCTGCAGTACATGCTGGGCCTGAGCTCGCCACTGCCGGTGACCGAGTTCAGCACGGCCGGTCGCGCGCCCGTGGTCCCCGACGCCGACGAGCCTGACCCCAAGACCGCCAGCAACGAGCCGTACCTGGAGTTCCTGCAGAACGTGCTGAAGATGGACCAGCACCAGCTGCCGCAGGTCATCTCGACGTCCTACGGCGAAGACGAGCAGACCATTCCGGAGAAATACGCCCGCACCGTGTGCAACCTGTACGCGCAGCTAGGCAGCCGCGGCGTGTCGGTGATTTTCTCCTCGGGCGACTCCGGCGTCGGCTCTGCGTGCGTCACCAACGACGGCAGCAACCGCACGCACTTCCCGCCTCAGTTCCCAGGGTCCTGCCCCTTCGTCACGACCGTAGGCGCCACGCACCATATCGCGCCCGAAGAAGCCACGTTCTTCTCGTCGGGCGGGTTCTCGGACCTCTTCGCGCGCCCGCGGTACCAGGACAGCGCCGTCGACACCTTCCTGCACGACCACCTGGGGTCGCGGTACAAGGGCCTCTTCAACGCCTCCGGCCGTGGCTTCCCCGACGTCTCCGCGCAGGGCATGAGCTACGCCGTCTATGACCAGGGCGCGTTGGGCCAGTTCGACGGCACTTCGTGCGCGGCGCCGGCGTTTGGCGGCATTATCGGCCTGCTGAACGATGCGCGGCTGCGCGCCGGCCAGCCCGTCCTGGGCTTCTTGAACCCCTGGCTGTACAGCGGTGGGCGGAAGGGTCTGAATGACATCGTGCGCGGCGCTAGCACGGGCTGCGATGGGAATATGCGATTCGGGGGGAAGAGCAACGGGAGTCCGGTCGTGGCTAATGCGAGCTGGAATGCTACGCAGGGTTGGGATCCGGTGACGGGTCTAGGGACGCCGGATTTCGGGCGGTTGGTGAAGTTGGCGTTGGAGGCATCGAAATAGACTCATGAACCTAGATAATGATACATAGCTGGTTAATGTTTGTATCAGCGTATCTTCTATCCTGTATAGCTGCATCGCATCGCATCGCATCCACCTTTCCTTTTTCATCCGTAGATAGCACCCAGTGAACTGCCATATAACCGACACTGTTCGTTGGGTGTCAGGTCTGCAAAGAGAAATGGTAGAGGAGACTATTCATGCCGATGCTGAAGTCGACGTCACGCCCGCAGCTCCGGGATAGTACTATTTCGTACTGTACAAAGCCACGGGCAGTCCTTCCCCTCTCAGGCTGAATATTGTATACTAAAGATACCACTGGCCATCTCCAATGCCCAGCATTCAGCTCTCGCAACCTCGGATCCATCTCATCGCAATGACAAGATTGACGCTGTCCCTCCGCTCGTCACTCATTCCGCATGACTCCAGATCCTATAGATAGTGACTGCAAAGCCAGTGCAGGCAGCTCTTGTTATGTTATAAGGTAAGGCAATGTGCCATACGCATGAAATAGTAAGGTGCTGCAATCCGGATACTTTCGCCATGTCCCACTGAATCTCATGTCCATTGCTTACTGCGTTGTCTCGTACGGGCAGTCAATGGTTGATGGCAGTAGTTTGGGATCCATTGACGTTGTAAATGGGTGGGACGCACGAAGGCAACGCATTTGCGTCTGTTCAGCTCAGCCCAGACCAGCTCAGCCCAGACAAGCTCAAGGGACGGATGACCCAAGTACATGCGACCCTGACCGTAGCGGGTCAAAAGGATGATACTGTCAGTCTGCAGTGTATCCAAAGCATATGCTATCTCAGAAAAGGCAGCGTCGGTGCCAAAGAGGCTGGAGAGCGAGGCAATGGAGCTATCGTTGGGGTCATTGTCGCGGAGAGAGACGTCGTATTCATTGAGCTTAAGAGCAAGGTCAAAGGATGCTGGGCCTGATAGTATACAGGGGCCTGGCGCTGTGACCGATAGGACGGCAGTCTGAACACCAAGACGTTTCATTTAGACGCTTAGAACGGATGGGTGTCCAAAAGGATGGCCACGGCCTGGATTCGATAGAGCGAAAGCATGGCAAAGGCTGTTTGTGGAAATGGGTCGATTGCCTTCTGCTTCCTCAATCCCTATTCAGAATCCAGTCAATCTCCAGAAACAGTTTCCTGATGAATGGAGATAGCTTCAGGACTGGTTCTGATCCTTGGTGCCGGGTCCAAAATGGAACCTTATTGCATTTAAAGTTGGCCAATTGGAAAGCATGTAGTGTGGGATGATGCCGTAGAAATGTCTTCGGGTAGCTCCGATATTAGAACTATACATTATAGCGAATATTCGTTCTTATTTAGCGATCAATCTATATTATTGTTTGAATGGATACATTCTGGTATACGCGACGGCTTGTCTTCTAAGGAATAGATCACCAGAATAGAGTGACAATAATAGCATCGAAGCTTACCCTGTGCCACGGCACCAACGCATTCATTCCCAAGATTCAAAGGGAAGGGTACTTAGCCTACGCAGTGTGGTTTCTCCCGCTGAGTATATATATATCATACTGGGTAGACTGTATCCAGATGTGTCTCCACCAAGAGTCCGAACCACGTCCGAGTGCATACGGAACTAGAGGGAGACATATCATCTCGCGAATTGTAGTGCCAGTGGACTAGCCCATGTTCTCTTTCGATTGTTGAACAATGGCATACATTCAGAACTCCTTGCCATATAGGCGTGATATGATACGTACACAGCACCGATCAGCTTTGCCACGGTACTCCCATCCAGTCGAGCATGCGCTTGCCAATATAGCACTTGCCATGGTGCTCACTCCATCCAAGTTCTCTCAAGGCTGTGGCCAACCCGACTTCTGCCATGTGACAGGTGAAGTCCCGATTAAAACCTTGAGAAATGTAAATTCTCTAGAAAGTTGAACTTACTGACAGGGTATGTAGTGCTATTGGTAAAACTTCCAGGCCTGGGTGCTCAAACACTGTGGTCGTGTTCGAGAAGCTCCCAGAGATAGACGCTGCCACCAAGCTCACACTGCAGCTCGCACAACATTGAGAAGCCCTAATGGCAGCACAAGGAATGCGACTCTACAGCTGGGCAGTATCCTTGATACAGAGCAAAACTAGATGCCTAATCAAGAGAGCGTCCGGAACAATCCCGATCCTCGGCTGATATCGGATGCTGACCTTTTGCGTGTCCGAGTATAACAGCAGCAGAATACTTGTCGAATTAGTAAGTCCTTATTCGATCCTCATCTTAAGGTTTTGTTCTTCTTGTTCAACAAAGTCGACGCAAAGGTTCCATTAACTGTCAGAATATCCTCCCATCAATTCCATGATATCACCTTTTAGCGGAGAGTTTTGGCCATGGAGCAACCAGCCATACCAGGCTGTAAGAAAAGCAGGATAGGATCGTATTCGCGAGCTTAAACAAAGCACTAATCTCCGCTTGTTCTGCAATGAGTGTATATCATCCTGACGAATTTAGGGTCTCGTCAAGGCTTCCGCCATGTCACTAGATCAATTGGAATATCCTGCTCCTTATGGGTTCATTGGTGGATTGTCATAGCGTTATACTTCTTCCGGGCATGTTGTCTCCCGTAGACCGGTCCATTGAGTATAATACTGTATCGCACAGCAATGGACACTGCATGACGCCACTCATGAGGCAACAAAAGGGAACGAAAATAGAAGAGCCGACACAGATAGGGCAGCGCTCTGTTGGTAAGGTGCTTGCGAAAGTATAGCAAGGGCTACGCAATGATCCTTCAGTTTATGCCTGAGAACGGAATGATGTTCGCACTGGAGACGGCCTAACGTCGTGTTCGGTGTTTCTCCTCGAGCAGCCGCCGACAGCCAGTCAGTAACAGACGCCATGGCGAAACCGAGGACGTCTCATCGACTAGGGTTGATTCTCTTAACGCGGCCTCGGAGAGATGTGTGACTAAGCACCCCTTCTAGAGATAGTCACCAGATAAGAATACATCGCTAACTCGTTAATGTCATTTATCAGCGTATCTCCTGTCTTCCATGGCACAGTTCCATCGTATCGCATCTACTTTCCCTTTCCGTCGTTCGAGATCGGCTCGGCTGAATCTTATCTGAACCAGCCATCAACGTAGCAAGTCCTGCCGAAACCCCGCAAGATACGATAATTCCGGAGATGATTATATAGAGTATATACAGACAACAGAGACAGCACAGAGAAGAGGAACCAGAAAATGCCCTCCAGTTATGGACCTGGAATCTCAATCGCAGTCTCAATCGCCCTTGAAACCTGATACCAAAAGATTGACCTCAACAAGCCAAAATGTCAATGACAATTACAACGACGCCGGCAATGACACCGGCACCGGCGAAATCCACCCGGGCCAAACGCAGCTCACCCGCAAATTCACCCCTCTGAGCATGCTAGCCCTCTCCTTCAGCGTGCTGGGCACATACTCGACTTTCGCGCAGGACCTCAGTGAGGGCCTGACCAACGGCGGCGCCGTAACCATCCTCTGGGGCCTGGTGCTGGTGACGGCATGCAACTTGGCCGTGGCACTGTCGCTGGGCGAGCTGACAAGCAGCATGCCGACCGCGCTGGGCCAGGCGTTCTGGGTGTATCGGCTATGGGGCAGCGAGGGCGGGCGGTTCGTGTCGTACATGTGCGCGTGGGTGAACACGTTTGGATGGTGGACGCTAGGAGCGTCGTTGGCGGCGTTCATGACTGATTTCACGCTGGGAATCCGCTCGCTCTTCGGAGACACCGAAGACAGCGCCGGGTGGTTGAAGTTCGTGTTGTACGTGGCCTTCACGGCTGCGCTGACGGGGGTGAATGTCGTCGCGTGCCGGCGTGATGCGGTGCTGCCGTGGTTGAACAACTTCGTCGGCATATGGTTCGTCGGGCTGTTCGTGATCTTGTCGCTGGCGATGCTTATCGGCGTCGGCGTGCAGGGTGGTCTGAGCTTTCAGCCGGCGTCGTTTGTCTTCGGGGGGTGGATCAACACCACCGGGTGGAGTGATGGGGTGGTTTGGTTCACGGGTCTCGTGCAGGCCGCGTATGGACTGACGGCGTTCGACTCGGTGGTCCATATGGTGGAGGAGATCCCGTCGCCACGGACTAATGCGCCGCGCATTATCTACTGGGCTGTGTTATCCGGCTCCGTGACGGGTTTCCTCTTCATGGTGGTCTGTCTGTTCTGCATCCAGGACCTAGACGCCGTGCTGAACGCCTCGCTGCCGTTTGTGACGCTCATGGACGAGACCGTTGGTCGAGACGCCGCGACCACGCTACTGGTGCTGTTCATCTTCAACGGTCTCGGCCAGTGCGTGAGTATCTTCACCACCGGCTCCCGGTTAACCTGGGGCTTCGCGCGAGACGGCGGCCTGCCCTTCAGCGGATACCTGAGTCATATTGACGGCACGTGGAAAGCGCCCGTCCGCGCTCTGTGGGCGCAGGGGTGTCTCGTCGCGCTGGTTGGCGTGCTGTACCTCTTCGCCGACACTGTGCTCCAAGCCATTCTCAGCGTCAGCACCATCGCGCTCACCATCTCCTACGGCATCCCCATTGCCGTGTTGCTCTTGGTTGGCCGCGAGAACCTTCCTGCCGGCGCGACGTTCCAGCTCGGTAATCGCTGGGGATGCACTCTGAATATAATCAGCCTGGTGTATTGCGTCGTGACGACGGTGTTCTTCTTTTTCCCTCCTGGGCCGAGCCCGTCGGCTGCGAATATGAATTGGGCCATTGCAGTGTTTGGCGTGATGTTGGTGATTGCGCTGGGGTTCTGGATGGTGCAGGGGAGGCGCACCTATCTGAGGACTGAGGAGGCCAGGATTAGGATGGTATTTGTCGATGATGGGGAGGATAAGGATTGATTCATTATATTCATATCACTGCAATATATCCATCTGCACTATCACACAAGAACCTGCGATTCCAACATCCCGTAATAGCCAAGAATATACAACAGAACTAAACCCCCAGAACAACACTCCCCAAGACTACCCCCCAA
>PQME02000294.1:0-16349 GCA_003004525.2 Aspergillus sp. MA 6038 | reverse complement strand
GGGACGAGGTAGTCGGTGATGTTATCATTCCATATCGAAGTACAGTAGTCGTCCAGGCCCAAGTGAGGGCGGCTTGTCATCACGTGCCAGTCTTGTAGTCACGTGCACACCACCTCCGCGGCTATTTGCCTTGCGACGGTCTCTTTCATAGACGTCTCTCATCCTTCCTCGCCCATCTCGATATTCACATCTTCTCTCGCCGCTATGAGCTCACAAGCGTATTACGAGCTCTATCGTGGGAGCAGGTATCTTAGCCTTCCAGTTTTGAGTCCCTGTTCTGAACGCCCAGCGGCTTTCTTTCATCGTTGAACTGGAAGCTGACTTGGAACGCTTTTCTGTTATCGCAGTATCGGATTGTCCCTCACAGATACACTCGATGACCTGATCAACGAAGGCCGGATTGAGCCGCAACTTGCTATGAAGATCCTGTCGACGTTTGATCGTGTAATCACCGAGGTGCTTGCGGACAAGGTGCAGGTTAAGTTGTCGTTCAAGGTACTGTGCCCGCGATTTAACCGGAATACTTTTGCCAGGAAGGAGGAACAATGAACGGAGGGTTGTCTGTGCTTGGACAAAGGCTGACTCTGAAATTTGCTATGTAGGGCCATCTGGACACCTACCGATTCTGCGATGAAGTCTGGACGTTCCTTATCAAGGACGTCAACTTCAAGCTGGACAACCAGAGTAACGTTTTCGCCGATAAGGTGAAGATTGTCAGCTGTAACAGCAAGAGACCTGGGGAGGTGTGATATTCTCTCGATTTTTTGGGCGTTTTGGTCTTGGGAAACGGTTCATTGGGGATCTTTCTTTTCATCGTTATCGTTGGCGTTCAGTCCTAGCATTAAGCTTTACTGTATTCTCTTCAACAGGTCACATACCCAGATCTAGAAGCAAACATCATTTGAACTACCTTCCTATTTCCTCTAGTCTGTCGCTGAAGACAAGAATGCCGATTTAGTCATTCTTCATGCGGAGCGGAACGTCATCCGCGACACTCTGATCGTTTTGATCAACAACCGCAACCGCGATTGCGACAACATCTCATGAACTATCATAGCGCCTTCAGTGATATTGTGGGCACCGAAAAGAACACCATGCCGCGAACTCTGCCGTGGCTCACGGGCGACGCAGTCAAAAGGGAAGCGACACCGCAAAAGCGAGCGATCAAACGCGATCCAGACCCAGACTCAGACCGCGACAAAACCCCTAAAGCATCCCAAGATGTTGGGTATTCCGAAAAGAGTGATATCCTTAAATCCTGTAAGCACTTTCCGTATCATATTATCTGCGATAGACATTCCTAGGCTGACTTTCACTTTCTCTCCATAGCTAGCCCTCCTGCAGACCCTATCCGACGTTGTCCATCTGAAGAGTGAGTCGCATCGGAACCTGAAGAAGCCTAGACTACACAATATACTTATACCGTGATGGACGACAGATACCTAATTGAAGGCTTTGACAACGATGACATCTGGATGATGGTCGAAGACGAATTCTACGCCGTCGCGCAGACCTTCACCCAACACCTGCACTACGCGGAATATATCCGTCGAACGAAAGAAGCGAAGTTACAGAACGCAGCCAGGATACAGGACCTCTCACGGCCCACGGACGGCGTCACTCCCATGAGCGAGGAGACGAAGAAGAAAAAGGAGGCGGAAGCTCTTGCGGAGAGGCAGAAGAAAGGGTTGGGACGACTTGAGGATGAAGAGAAGAAGGGTGCTGGTAGTGATGGTAAGAGAGGAGCTGATGGCCTGGATGACGATGACGATGATGATAATGCGTTGTTCCAGGATGACGCGTGGGTTGGAACGTCGCTGTACGATCTCATGATGAGTCCCCGGAAGGAGAGGTCTTTGGTGGACCCGCGAGGGATAAAATCGTCTACCAAGGCGGCTGCTGGGTATACACAAACTTCACAGCGTTCTGGGCCTGATGTCGGCTCCAGAGATGGAAGTGCTGCCGCTGTTGAACCGCCGTCATCACCACTGGGTCATAGAGCACTGGAGCAGCATACAGTCGTTGATGAAACAGTGTCCGATGACGATCTGGATATACAACCAAAAACTATGTTTAAACGGACAGCTCAAAATTTCAAGGTGCCCAAGTCTAAAAACCTTGAGTCAACCAAACCGTCTATTGCGCCAACCAAATGTGTTTCCCATAAACCGATTAAGACCATCAGAAAATCAGGAAGCAAACCAGAACCAACACCGTCTATCAGCGCTAGAAACAACAAGACCTCAACCGTACCCACACCGAGAAAGAAAATGCTCTTTGATGATGATTTCGACGAGCTCCCAGAGCTCAGGCCGAATGATATTTCGATGCAGGATACGCCAACGAAACGAAGTCCCTCGTCGATTCGAGACAAACAACCTCCAAGCGGCTCGCGCGGTGGTGACAATGGTACCAAGCTAGAGTCAAAACGATCGCGTCTCAACGAAGTCCCGACTTTCTTGCTTTAATGATCAGTCCCGTCGTGATAACCGTATCCGTCTGTTTATATTATATTACAGACAGACCCCGTCCCTCGGTTCAGACATCGTTGGGATTCTTGATGCTCATCCGCCGTACGTGGTGCTTGATCTTGTCGGCTGTCGATGGCCGGCGTTCAACAAGGTTCATCACACTGTCCTTGTCCATGTTCGAGGCAAGGCTATGCGATGTCAGCGTGCTGCGATGAAGTTGTCAGGTCCCCATGTTTCTCTAGCAATTAGCAAGCGAACTGAGTACTCACTCGTCGTCTGAAAAGAACGGCGATTGCTCCTTCCGGAAGTTCATGGGGGGTCCCTGAAGGCTTTATTAGCACCAGTCCACTCAGTCGACATTGACATGGCCGGGGCTAACTCACAATTTCTAACCCCTTGTGGGTTGGCGTCTTGCGCTGAAAAGGCGACAGGATGCAACGAATGATCTGGCGGAAGCACTCCATGGTCATGAGGGAGGGGAGTTGTTCTGTGCGGTCTTCAAGAATCGCTCGATGAAGATCGAGTGCTGTTGCTGATCTACCACAGCGAACGAACCGGTATAAATGAAGAGATAACCGGAGATGATAGCGAATGTCGTGGTGGAAAGCTATAATCTATAAAAAGGCGACGGACAATGATAATAGAGAGATCTAACCAAACGAAGGACGATAGGTTCTAAACACCTATGAAACGAGAGACACACCAGAAAAAGAAAAAGGACATAAGGAAAAAGAAACGATAAAACGAATGACTATCGAATGTTCTATGACATCGATTTGTTTGAGAAAAAGAGGGACTAATGAGCTGGCACGGTCGAGGAGGGTCTCTGAATATAAGTGGTGCTATACCCTAGTTACGACCGCCCACGGCCGCATTCGCTGGCTCAGCTGGCTGGCTGGCCCGACAATCACTCCGGCACGAACAGCTGCGTTAATCTACTTGGTCCAATTAGACTGCTGGAACATTGACAGGATTCGCTGGCACGTTTGGTGACACATTCCTAGGCAACAGACAGCTATTTGGCCCCCCCTGCACAGAGTCGCAGCGCAGGGACAGCTTTCCCAGGGCAACTGCTGCTTCTTGGAAAGAATGAACTCACTCAAAGGGAAAGTAGCCTACCGGCTTGTTCTCTTTCTCAATTTCCATTTGTACTGGTCTTACTTTTCTTTGTAGGCTGTCTTGACTCATGTCTATACCGTATAACACCCGGCCATGCAATGATGATCGATCCCTAGGGGTGAGGAAAAGCAAAAAAAAAAAAGGGTACACTTTGAAATAATGCGCTGTCATAGGCTGTATCAGAGCATATACTTTATCATATCTGGTTGGCACATGCCTGCCCGAAGAATCCAGGCAATCTGCTGCCCATGCTTCATACTTGTACGTACAGCATACAGTAACAAGGTACTACCAATCCATACATACATACAAGGATACTTTCAGTGCAAGATGCCAATGCAGATCTCCCTACGGCGTATATGCAGCGCCCTTTTTTTCTGCCCTCTCTTCAGGTTCTTGGTACAATACACACCCAATACAAAGCTGAAGCTGCAACATGGCAACAAAGAACGCAAACTCACAGATCCGCTGGATAGATCGCAAATCGAACATTCCTTCCCGCTTCTTTTTTATTTTATTTTTCTACTTTTGGAAAAGCAAGTGAGGCAAGTATGGATAAACTAGGTAATCTGCCTGGTTCCCGTTCGTGTTTCAGGGACAGGAACAGGGCAAGACAGGGCACTGCAGAGGGGGGAGATGCAAAAGGGCACAGGGGGCGTGTCATGTATGGGGCAACGAGGATTTTACTGCGCAACTATTGCTTTTTTCATATTTCATTACGGAGTAATTACTCCGAAAGAAAGAGGATAATTGAATTGGATCGTTGAGAAGAGAATTCAAAGACAGTTACAGTTGTAACGTTCTGTTCGGAGTACGGACGCGCACTGCATACATAGCATTCCTAAGCCTAATCTTAATTTCTCTTCATCGAGAAGAGAAATTAAATGAAATAAACTACAGGAAGAGTCCAGCTGTCACCTGCAGACAACGACCACCATGTACTAATTAAAGTCAAAAATGAACTAAAGAGGAATCCTCGACAGGGACGCCAATACCCCTTGCAATCCACTGTCCAGCAATGCCAACATTCCAACTCTAGACACTTTCCAAAAGAAGGAAAGGGGATTATTCTGTACTCCGATAGACTTATCATGTTGGTGAGACGAGATCTGCCGGTTTCGGAAGTATCGTATGTCCGGAGTACAGAGGAATGAACACCCAAAGACACATGAGATTGATTCACCCACAGACAACGGCAACTAGTATAGTATAGTATAGGCTTATGTTGATGCCCAATTCGACACGACATCGGGGTCATACTCATTCCAGCGCCGTCGTTGGGAAATGGTGGTTGTCGCTTGGGAAGCCGCCTGGGGCAAATGATTCCACCGGTTGAGATGGCTCTGGCTCGGTGGCTGCTGCTGAACATGGTATGGCATGGAATGTAATCACAGAGTCAAAATCATTTTGACTCAAGTCGGGCGGCATCTGTACGGACGGTCCCGCATTCCTGGTTAAATTTGGAACAAGGGGAAATCTGTCAGACCCGGCGCCCTTGCCGTGGTATGTACGTCTGGATATTCATTCATTCTCATTCCGGTGTCCGTGGCTCATCAATTGCTCTGGTATTTTGGTATCTCATCCTTCTAGTTCCGAGATTTTGCGTTTCTCGTGTAGTAGTATACTTTGTAGTAAGAAACATGGACGAATGGTCTATTGAGGGTGCTCCTTGATGTGGTGGCTCTTCAACTTGACGAACTGCTCGAATCCGAAACGGCTCAGAGTAACGCCCCGTCCGGAGTTCTTCCAGCCTGTCCAGGCAAGGTCCTGCATCATGTCAGTTAGCCCAATTTGAAACTCTTTTCATGTCAATGCGGGATACTCACCCAGCTAGGGTAATCAGATCTGTTGATAAAGACAGTACCAGCCTCGACTCGCTCAATAAGCTTTTCAGCACTGCCAATGTCCCTCGACCAAACACTAGCCGTGAGACCGAACTCGCTGTCGTTCATTAACCGGACCGCCTCGTCATCGCTCTCCACCTTCATCACGGGAATCACAGGTCCGAAGGTCTCCTCTGTCATGACAGTCATTGAGTGGGTGACGTTCGTCAGCAGCGTCGGCTTGACGTAGTTGCCGTTCGGGGGGAAGTTCTCGAAGGTCGCGTTGGCGGGTGTTTCGTCCTTAGCGCCTTTACTGATGGCATCTGCAATATGCGCTTGAACAGTCTCCTTCGCACGCTTGGAGATAACTGGTCCCACCTGAGTCTTCTCATCGGACGGTTCGCCGACAACGTACTGACCCAGGACCTTCTTGACCTCGGCGACGAAAGCGTCGTAAATGTTCTTGTGCACATAAACACGCTCAATGGCGCAGCAACTCTGTCCGCTATTAAAAATGGCCCCGTCGACAATCTGTTCCGCCGCAAATCCGACATCTACATCATCCCGCACGTAGGCAGGGTCCTTGCCACCAAGCTCGAGCCCGACATTGATGAGCCTGTTCACGGCGGCCTTCTGCACGGCCAGTCCACCGGCCACAGAGCCAGTGAAGCAGACATGGTCCACCTGCGGCGATTGCACAAGCTTCTCGACTACTGACGGGTTTCCGCAATGGAAAAACTGGACCACGTTCTTAGGAAGACCGGCCTCCTCAAATGCAGCCGCAACCTGTTCCACAATCGTCGGTGTCTGGGGCGAAGGCTTGAGGATCACGGCATTTCCAGCCAGAATAGCGGGAATCAGGCTGTTGACTAGGATCAACCAGGGGTACTAATAAAAAAAAAAGAAAACACCTCAATCAGTAAACTGTGCACGTCATCGTCCTTGATTGGTATCGACATACATTCCAGGCAAAGATAACCAACGCCACACCAACAGGCTGGCGCTTAATATATCGTCTGAACCCCTTCTCCTCCTCTCCGGGAACAACCTCATCCAGAACCGACGTGCTGATACGGTTCAGGTAGTGGCTGCGCTTAATGGCCGTGTTGACCTCGACACCGGAGTATGCGATGGGCCGGCCCATCTGTTCGGTCAGTTCGCGGGACAGCTCATCCTTCTTCTTTTCCAGGATATTCAATGCCCCTGTAACAATCTGCTGGCGCTGCGCGAGAGTGGTAGACTGGGAATACGATCGGAAGGCCTCCTGGGCAGCGGCGGGAACCCGCTTCAGGTCTTCGGCCGTGGCGCCGCTGCGGGTGACAACCGGCTGGTTGGTTGCGGGGGAGATGGTAGTGATTGTTTCCGCAGACATAGTTCCGTTTTTTGTAGTCCGAAGTTAGGGGTCAATACAATGATGAAAGCTGGAGGGAGAGGACTGAGATAAGAAGTAGTCTGGAGGAGGGGTCGAGATTGTCACGTGGCGATATCGGTCCCCGCTGCGGCGTACAATCTGATAAGGGCTCTACGAAGTATACTAGGTTTTCTTAGTGGGAGTGCAGGATCACAACTCATATCCACCAATAAACAGTAATAGTGCTAAGTAGCTATTAACAATTCATACAGGGAAGAATTCAGAGATCCCGCACTAGACGTGCCCCTGCCCAAGCGTAGGGGTAGTTGTGCTGGTACCAATTCACACTGGAGTGATTGTTAGTACAGTACTTCAAAGCAAGGGACAAGAACAGGTGAACTTACAAAGTTGTCCTCCCAGCCACTCGGGGGTGAGTGGCCCACGAACCACCCAAGATAACGTGGTGCTTACCATCGAAGAAATCCGCTGTTCAAGTTCAGTCAAGCAAGCCACTTAAAAGTCATGTACCGGCAATGTACTTACAGGTATATCCTGGGTAGATCTCCATCGCCTTGAAGCCATCATGAGGAGCAAGTGGCGTGCTTGTCCATTCCCAGACACCACCTAGTTCACCTTGGCCGGCAAGCTTGTCGCCGTTTTGGATGACCGGTATGGGATGCCAGTGCTTGAATCCGACGTTGCAATTGTCGAGGTCAGTATACACTGGCATGGAGTCCTTGGACGGGGGCTGCACTGGCTTAACACCGGACATAGGAGGCTTTTGTGGGTTCTGTTTGACATAGCCGTTTCGGTTCGTCACGCCATTCGTTCCATTGCTGCGGAGCGTTAGACCAATTGGACGTCGAAAGCAACAGAGGACTTATTGAGTGACTAACCTATGTCCGTTCTGGATACCATGGGTCTTTTGCTCCTTCAACTTAGCGGAGTAGTTGTAAATACTCCTGGCTTCCTCAAAAGTCGGAATTCTGCAGCCGGTCCACTCAGCATATTCAGACAATTCGTCATACGATGCAATCAATGGCCAGTCCTGTGCAAACAGCAATGGAACAGGTCCAAAGACGGTGCGCACTGCGAAGTTGGACATGAAGTCCCTCGCGGCATTAACACTGCTTCCATTAACTGCCTGAGGGATCGGATATTCTTCATTCGTGTGAGTGAGGACCCAGGATTCCGGCATCTTTCGAAGCATGTTCGCTTGCAGATATTCAGCATATTCACCATTTGTTACAGGACGGCCTTTAGCTTCGAATCCATGTACGTGCACGATGCGCAGAGGTTTCTCGTTGTCCCATCCGAAAGAAACCTCAGGAACCGCATCTTCATTAGAATCGTCCAAGCCAACTGGCAAGGTCTGCTTTGGGATTGTAAACCACTCATTTGGCTTCGCTGCTTGTCGGGCCTGGTGGTACATCTGCTCAAAATCCGGCCTGTTGGCCGCGGGGGGAGGAAGTGTCTTTTCACTTTGGAGCAGCATGTAAAGGAAAGTCTCAAGGTGCATGATCTCATGTTCGAAGCCAAGCCAAAGCGCCTCACCAAGGCACCGGTTGCGCGCAAGATCTTCCCTTTGCAGAATTGATTTGACCCGGCTCCTGACCCTCTCTTGGTAATCCAAGATCTCGTTGAGAGGCGGCCATTCGTTTGGGATTTCACTGTGAGAATGACATTGTTCCGGGTCTTCTACATCTGGATCGACGCCACGCTCAAAAATCAATTGATAAGCCTTCGGTTCTGTGGGTTTACTTCGCAGTGCCCGAGTGAAATGGATGTCTGTTTGCATGTCAGCAATCTAGTTCGACAGCCCTGCATTCAACCAAGGCCAGGGCCAACTAACCAGAAAAGGTAGGGATGTGCCCCAGGTAGAAAATCAGCGCATTCCGGAGCTTTATCGGCTGGGATAGGAGCTCTTCGCGAGGGACCATCGACTTGGTCGCGATGTCCCATGCAGTCCAGAGGGATTGGAAGTCCTGAATGTTGGGGATGGCCTGAGCGGCATACTGAGATGCCCGCGTAGGCAAGTGGAGAGCAGCGGGTGAAAGTACATGGATGTCTGTAGCACCAATAGCAACAACGTCAGCTATGCTCGTAACATGCTTGCATAATGGGGTCAAAACTTCGCGGTGGCACGCGAGAGATCATCCCATCGGAACAATTTAAATGATGCTGCCCGGTAACAACGACAACACCCCGCAGCGGGGTTCATACACCGGCAGTGCAATTCGGGAGCGAAAGAAAGAATGAAGAGGTCAAACTTACGGTAATCCTCAGAGCTGTTTGCCAATTCTGCGCCTTGAATCAACCCAACAGTCCGCCATAATTGATCCCGCTCCTCAGGACTGTACTTGGTGGCTTCTTCAAAGACGAGCTTCTCGCCTTTCGGAAGCAGAACTCCGTTGATATTGACATCTTCCGTAGGAGAATAGAATGCCTGGTGTCGTCCTGTCACGTTGTCGAACTGGGTAACAATCTCCCATTGAGATGGTTTGAAAGCTTCATACCCCAACACCTCGTTTGCATGCACCAGGCCGTTCTCGTAGAACTGGCGAGTAACGCCCTCCGAATCATTGTAAGCCCTGTACACTTTCTCTGGGTCCTTACAACCATCCAGTCCAACGATCATCAGGTCTGATGGGTCCATGAGTTTCACGAACCCACCGACAAACTCGGCTGCCTCTGAACGACTGAAATTCCCAAGAGACGAACCCATTGACATTATCACCGTTGGCCGCGTTCGGTTCTCCGGATTGCTCAGCCACGCTAAAGCGTCATCGTAGGTCCCATGAAGGCCATGCAAGCCTACATGGTCGTACTTTTCTGTGGAAACCTCGGAGAAGGTTCGTTGCAGTTCAGACAAAGACAGGTCAAGGGCGAAGTAGTCGACGTGTTTCCTGGCACGTTCGAACTCCTGGAGCAAGATTTCAATTTTGCGGAGGTTCCTAGAGCGAATAGAGTGTTATTGCAATAGTCCTCGCCTTGGTGGAGGTTCTTCCAGGGAAGAACTTACCCGCTGCCCAATTCCAGCAATTGAGCATCGTCGGGGATCCTCTCAACAATCCTCTTGGCATTGGATTTCAGGACCTCGATCTCCGCATTGGTCAGATAGTACTCGTCCAAATAGGTGATGCGCTCGAACAGCTTGAGCCCTTTGGCATTGTAGAGCACCATAGTGGGCATGGACCGAGGCACGCCCGCTGGCGGGTCAATGCTGGTGTAGATGGCATTGGCCAAAGAGAAATCCGCGTTATTCTGGCGGATACTTACAATGTCCACATCGGTTGCTCGGCGCAATGAGGGAGACATGGTTGCGGATATGCAGTATTATAGGGAGATGCTAGTACGTAGTATCAGAGGAAGTGGGAGGGAAGGAAGGATGGAAGACGGGCATGCAGAGTACAATCCCCTCTTTTTATACAGCGCAAAAAACCAAAATTTAATGAAATCCAAAGAAGAGGGTCGAATTGGATTCAATTTAAACTTGTATTTTGCAGGAAAAGTTGTAACTATGGAGGGGGCCAACTTGATGAATGCAAACATCATGACCCGACGATCTCCGCGCTGTTCCTGAAGCATACAAAAAAGAGCTCGGGATGCAGTGTTGCATCAGACCCCAGTGATTAATTAGCCAGCTGTCTTTCTCCCGCATCTTATTAGCAACCAGTGGCAGTGTCATTGCATAATTTAAATCTGCTCACAGCAATTGTCTCATGCCTTCCCATCGTTCCGAGCAGCCGTTGCCGCCGTGTGACTATCCATACTCTCTGATATACTCCGTAGTTCGGACGCAGCTAACTCCATCCTGTACGTTGGGGCTGAAGATGACGTTACGGTTGCGTTGTGTTTGTAACATTTGCATCGTTTGTCTGTTTGTGCTGTTTGCGTTCCCGTGCTCAAGGCCGGAGTTGTGACAGGTGCCCGTACTCTGTAGTAGGTATCTGCGGAGGAGAGAAGGCTGGGGAAGATTTCTGTCAACCCAGCCGATTTACTTTGTAGTACTCGTAGAAACGGATGATCTTTACTTTATCTCAAGTTCAACTCAATCTTAACTCAATCGTGTCCAAAGGATACCACGGTACAAAGTACTCTGCATGTAAGAATGTTTCCTCTTCAAGAGCTTAAATCCACGTGACCTTCGCTAACGGCCGGATGGTGTAGTTGGTTATCACGTATCGTTAACAGTCCTCATAAACTGTTCCGATAAGGTCCTGGGATCGAGCCCCAGTCTGGTCATTTATTTTATTTTTATTTTTATTTTTTGTTGACTAGTCCATTATAGGCTTATAGTCCAACCCTCCATATACTCCGGAGTCCATTGATACAGTACCTTACCTACGCGTATTCCCATTAGATAGGAGAAACACCCCATAACCAAGCTGCTCCACCCATCCCCCCCAAACTCATCATCGCAGCCATCAAAACATTCACCATATTATTATCCAACAAGTCACGTCCACTCTCCACGCGCCGGCTCTCCTGTTCCGGCTCCTGCGTGCGGCCCGGCGACGACCCGACGGACGAGTGCGTCGCGCGGCTTCCCTTCAACGCGGCTGCGTTGGCAATGGTTTCTGTCTGGCGAAGGTGGAGACTTTCCGGGGAAGAGGTGTCGTTGGATACGCTCGAAGAGGCTTCGGTTGTTCCGCCGGGTTTAGAGGAGGAGGGGTGGATGAGTACCTGTAGTTATTCTTAGTCAGTGTTTCAAGAGGAAGGTGTGAAAAGGATAGATGATAATACTTTTTTCCCACCACTTCCCTCAACCACCTTCCCCGTCGTCTTATCCACCACACTAGCCTGCACCAAACTTCCCAGTACACTATCCAGGATACTCCCCAGCGCGCCCCAGACGGTCATGGCTAGCGTCCACATCACGCGCTCTTTCACATATAACCCATCACCACCATTAGGCCTTCCAGAGAGATTGAACGGCAATAACACCGCCGAGGTTATGGCCACCGTAAACGCCCCGAATACCCCTGCCAAGAGTCCCGTGGCTGTTACGCCGCCGTTTGTACCCGGGGGCACGACGCGGAGGGTGGGAGAGGTGATGAGACGGGGTTTAGAGTTGGAAAGGATACCGAGTTCGGAGGAGAAGGTGTCTGCTGCGACGGCGGCGTAGTTGCTATACTCATTAGTTCGACTGGCTTCCAGTGTGAGCAAAGAAAGGAAGGAAAATAGCATACGCAACTATCCCAACCACCAAGACATCCGCCTCTGGCGTCTTGCGACCCAGAGAGAACCCGTTTCCCAATGCAGACCCATCCCCCAACCGCAAGGACTTCGTATGCAGCAAGGTCAAAGCCGTCGCAACGATAGAATTCGCCAGGACCTGGATGTGATTCCGTTGTCCTTCGCCGCCAGCGGCTCCAGTCGCGGAGAGTGTCAACCGGGATTTGACATCATGTTTGACCTATACACATGCCCCAGAGTTGTCGTTAGCTGACATGCGCATACACACTTGCGGGCAAATACGGAGGTGAAAGAACCTTTGTGGCAGCAGTCCCTCCAAGATAAAACACCACGAGCAGGGAAAAAGGCACCGACCAGGGATGCACGGCGTGGGCGATGGCTGTCAACGCGGCGGCGAGGAGGCCTAATGGCGTAAGAGACTTACGGGACCAGGCGCGGTAGACGAGGAGGGCGATCGACGGGACGGCAAGGATTGGTTTCATGGCGTATGTTGCGAGGAACGGAGAGGAGGGAGGAAGAAAGAGAGGTGGGGATGGTGGTGGTGGTGGTGAGATGTGCTCCATACTCCGCAGGTGTCATATAAGTATGTACCCGTTGGGAGTATCTGACTACACCTACTCTCTCTCACAACCGCCAGGCGGGTCTGGATTGTACAATTAATCTTTTCTCCTATTATGCTGGTTGACTAGACTGTCTGTTCATCGATCAAATCATGCACCACCTCGTTGTTGCCCTCGACGCATGGCTTGTACCTGTTCCCCTTGACCTTTTCCAGCTGCCCGGTCCACACACCTACACCGTGAAAACTTGCGACACGCGATTACTCTCGGCCCAGGAGATCCGTAATACTGTCAGAGATGCCACGATTATAGCCGTTACCCTGACGCCATTGGATGCATTGACTCTCTCGGAGGATCTCACTCCCAACCTGCGCTTGGTAGCCGCCGTGGCATCGGGGACCGATAACATTGACAAGCAGAAATGCAAAGAACGGGGCATCAGGGTGTTGAACACGCCTAACTCGAATTCCCGAAGTGTTGCAGAGCATGCGATTTCTCTGTATTTTGCGGCGCGACGCCGGATTCTCAGGGTTCACCACGCCATGTTGAATTCGAATACATGGGTGGAACAAGGCACCCTGATGGACAAGTTGGATTTGGCTGATGGACAGAAACCTCTGTCATGCGAGGAGGAGACTGTGGGGATCATCGGGTTTGGTGCAGTAGGTAATTATATCTGAAAGTGTTTCAAACCACCAGCTAGGGTCTGTTCGCATGCTAATCAACTTTGAATGGATAGGCCAAGCTACTGCACGCCTGTGCCGCAACATGGGGATGAAGGTCATGATTGCAGCCCGGAAGGGTCCTCACGACTCGACAAGCCGGATACTACCAACCCAGTCAGACTCTGAAGGTGAACCCAGTCGTACGCCGTTCGCGGACGTCCTCGCTCAAGCGACGGTGCTGATTCTGTGCCTTCCCCGGAACCCCGAAACCCTCGGATTGATCTCAACGGAAGAATTCCGTACAATGTCGCCGCAGGCGCTCCTGATCAACGTATCTCGTGGGGGGATTGTAGACGAACCCGCTCTGATCGAGGCATTGAGGGCGCACAGGATTTCAGGCGCTGCAACGGACGTCTTCTTGCGAGAGCCTTCGGGGTCAGGGGATGAATGGAGGCCGGGAGACAGTCCCTTGCTTCGACTGAAGCAGGATGAAGCCGACGAATTGAATCTGGTCATGACTCCACATGTGGCATGGTACACCCAGGCAACATCAAAGAGTTACCTGCAGACATTGAAGCAGAATGTCGAACAATGGTGTCAAGGGAAAGAAACAAATGTAGTCATTTAGACGAAAGGGCACGAAAAGAAAGAAAGACTTTGTACAGTCCGATTATTATTATTTAGACGTCTATAACAACATGGGTATCATCCAATTCAACCAACCAACCAGACTCCGAAAAATCATATCATAACGACCGTAACTTCATGACAACCGATGGACGTGATAGAAATCCATCATCTCCGAACTATCCAACAATATGAAAGACTCATATCGCAACCCCCGTTCGCCCACGGGCTTCCCCATTCTCTCCAACGAGTCTGTCGCATTCGACACCGTCGCCCAGCCCTCCCACAGGGCTCGCCAGTAGCACGCCTCCGCAGCTGGGGTGAGATAGCGCTCGCGGAATGTGCGGACGTTGTTGTCGGCGATGCGCTCGGCAGCTTGGGGATCTTGTAAGAGATTGTGCATCTTGCCGGGGAGATCAGAGAAGTCGCGCTCAACCTCGACGTAGTTCTGCTGCGGCCCAGACGAGACGAGAAGGTAGTGGTAGTGTTGAATGTATTGCAGTTTGTGGGCGACGATGACGGAGTGACAGGCTTGACGGTATTTCAGCGATGCGGAATAGGAGCGGCCTGTACTGTCCAGTTAGCGATGTCCATATAACATGTATATAAGGAGATAGAAAAACGCACCCTCAACATGAGCAATAAACATATACCGGCAATGATCCTCCAACGACAGGTAATTATCCTTGAGATTCCAATCCAACTCTTTCACATCCCCCCAGGTCTGGTTACGCGCAGAATTTAACAACGCCCGTCGCAGCTTCGGCGCAAAACTGAGCTTGCCCCTCCAAAGAAGCTGTGGTCGCTTATCGCGAAAAGCCAGCGGCTCCTCTGTCGCTACGATGCGGTCCACGGCCTGCGTGAACGGTCCGATACGCTGTCGCCAGTGCTCCCAGGCCCAGAACCCAAAGTCCGGCATCAACCACACAGACTGCTCAGTCGCCCTGCGCGACATTACCCAGATCGGATGTCCCCCGCCGTTTACATCGTCCACGCGGTCTTCCACTGAGAAAATGAATTCTATCGCATTGTCGGTGGTGGTGGTAGTGGTGGTAGTGGTGGTGCTCCGGCTGCGATCCGGCGCAGCGGCGAGAGCGCGATACATGGACGACAGCGCAGCCAGGATCTTGCGTCGATGGTCAACGTTTTTGGCGCGCGCAGCAACTACATACAACTCCCCATTCTGGATCACTGCGCGCGCCATGCCCGGTTCCAGCGCAACAGCATCCAGGTCCTCTTTGGAGATCCCGCCTTGCGAGCGCCAGTAGTCCGTCGCGCGGATGACATCCTGAAACAACCCCGGGAACGAAGACTGACACTGGTCGCGACGGAGCCCGATATTGCGATCGTCGCGGCCATACTCGAATTTCCAGGGTTGCGACGGCGGCTGGTGGTGGTGGTGGTCGTCGTCACCCCCCGCTGGTGTCGTTGCTGGGCCAGACGAGGTCAAGCAGGTCAAGCATTCGGCGCATTGGAACGTTGTTGAGGTCTGGCAGGTACAATGACCGGCGGGGATAATCTGCGTAATAATCGGATGAACATTGTCCCGGTCGGAATTCATGCCAAACCACATGGTGAAGATGACAATGGCGCAGAAAACCCAGGTAAAGGTCCAGAGCATCCGTTGGAGGGACCATGGCTGGCGGCGCTTGTCGAAGAAGAGGCGATAGTCTCTCATCTTCATCTCTTGACTGGCACAGTATTGTGGCTAACCATTTGAGTTCAGAAACAAACCCCAGACAAACGCCCCCCCGGGGGGAACCAGTCTCTACTTAAAATCCCCATCCCTATCCACACACGCCAGACTACGCGCAAGTGTGATCAGCACCCGGCAATATAGAAACCTCGAACAAGGCTGAGCCGCACTGCCCCAGCAACTTCTGGCGGCTCAGTGACTGAAAGACCCTGGAAATAACCACCCAAGTGGACCAAGGGGGCTGCGATCTACGGTGGACGGTGGGAAAAGGCCGGCGGTAGTGGTGGACGACGCCCGTGGATGGGCGGATTGACACTCCGGATGAAGTCAAGATACGATTATCACAGGCAACACTATATACTAGTAACTACAGCGTGTGTACTAAATACTGTTTAAGGGGAACGCTATTCCGCGGGCCTTTTCTCCAACGGTTCCGAACAAGGAAAGAAAGACGCCGTTCCCACCCGACTCATGTGTTGGTCGTCTCAAACCTTCGCAAGACTCGCCCGTGTGTGATCCCCGACCAAGTGGAAGTGACAAGGAGACAAGAAGTGCATCTCGTCCATCTCGTCCACGGGAAGAGCGTTTCGGCCTGGCTGCTGGATCGGGATTTCTGGTGCATGGCAAAAAGCTCAAAAAGACCAGTTGTCCAATCAGGGAATTCCCTTTCAACTCCCGGACAAGGTCTGGCCTAGTGGGGAGCCGAGTGCTTGATAGTTAAGAGTATTACCGGGTCAGTGCGTTCCCACGTGAAAACCCTGGAAATTAAGGTGTATGACTCCGTAAGACCGCATAGTGACCAGCAGCTGAGCAAGGAACGAGGAGGAGGGGGAGGGGG
>PQME02000293.1:0-16390 GCA_003004525.2 Aspergillus sp. MA 6038 | reverse complement strand
GGGACGAGGTGACTCGGACGATGGCGTGTTCCCAATCGGGGAATGTGTGCCTCCACAGTGTTGGCCTGTTAGGGTTAGCGTGGGATGCAGTCACATCACATGATCAGTCGGCCCTAAAATAACGAGTCCCATTATCTCTGCCGTATTGGAGGTAATGATGCTTGTAATAACCAGGCGGCGTTCATTATACTCTGGTTTGGCATGGGATGAGCTATTTTATAAATTTCAGTGAGGTTTTGGAGCACTATGGCCGTGGCATGCCAGTTCCAGACAGCATTCGACTGGATGCATTTGTTCTCTGGCACAAAGCAGTGGAAGACAAGCCCTGGATTGCATGGGATCGGAGAATATGAATGTCCTATGTTTCACTGCACGCGGGTAGGGAAGTTTTGGGACTATCTGGTAGTCAACATCGCTGTCACTTAAACAATGAGGACCACCAATTGAAAACTGCCCAAGGGCTTCTACAGTAATCTTCAACAAAATTATAATATAGAATCTGCAGGGACCAACTAGTTCTACACCTATAAGTCTTAATGTTGAAAATGTAAGGAAACCAGTAATTATGGCATGCTAATGTATATCGCTAAGTGAAAAATAGCCAAATAGCGTTATGATGCGGCGGATGTTTTCGGAGTCAGGCCTTCGCTTGCACCCAGTGGAGTGAAGATGTTGCAGATTGTGTTCAGTTTCGTCAACATCTCATTCCATTCTCCCTCGGCCGTGCTGAGGGTGGTGACAGCGCCGCCAGCACCAATCCGCCAGGTTTGTTGACGCTCCTCACGATGGTCGTCACGGCCAGAGCAGGCAAATGCCGTACGGATCATGACTGAGAAGCTGCCGCCTCCACCAAGGTCGAGATAGCCCATCACACCGGAATAGATCCCGCGCTTGCGAGCCTCGATCGTTCGAAGATGCATGCAGGAGCGTTCCTTGGGAGCACCAGTCATGGAACCGGGCGGCAGGCACTGCGCAAGGGCAGTCAGACCATGAACGGCCATATTGGGTGACTTCAGCTGTGGCATGTGCCGCACGGCGAATCCGTGACGGTCAGGACCGGCCTCGCCCTTGACATGAGTGATCATCTGGTACACCCGGCCGTGATCCTCTACTTCGAGGAGCTTGTTGACACGCACGCCTCCAGACCCGCAGAGACCATATAAGTCATGCCGGATCAAATCTGCAATCATGAGATTCTCGGCCATTTCCTTGGTTGAGCCCAGGATCTCCCGGGCCTTCTCAAGGGTCATATCTGGTGACTTTCGAACGGTGCCTTTCATTGGCTTCATCTCCAGCGTCGACTTGCGGTCCCAGTTGAGAAAGCATTCTGGGCTACTGCTGACGATCTTTGTATTCCCCAAGTCTGCAAACGCGCTGAATGCTGCAGGGTTGTACGTCCTAAGCCTTTTGTACAGCTTCCAGGGGAACTTGGCACGGTCAGCCTCTGTCGCTGGAACTGGCAAGGTGACGGATGTTTCGCAGCTTAGGCACAGCTCATAAGATTCACCAGCGTTCAGTTCTGCTTTGCAAGATTCGATCTTGCGTTTGTATTCATGTTCCTCGGGAAATCGAATCGTGCCCTCCCGAAGGATGGAATTCAAAAACTTCGTATCCGCGTCTGGGTCTTTCTCAGAGAACGAAGATGCTTGGAGCAGATGTAGTGTCTTGTCGAGCCAGCCGGAAAAAGCATTGTCATCTTCACAGGTGGACTGAATGACGATTTCGCCGGTGCTGTTGTCAACAACAATACTCCTTTCGCACCACAATAGACTAACATCGGGTGGATCGTCCAAGGAAGCTCCAGATGAGGATTGGTTCGTACCAGAAGGCTCATCTGACGCAGATGATTGGGTTGACCGTTTGGGCTGGGGAAGACATGCGAGACCGAGTTCGTAAGAAAAATAGCCCAGGAAGCCGCCCCAGAAGGGAACGTCAGGGTTTCCGGACTTGACTTCCTTCATTTCCATCAAGTGCCGTAGAACATCCCACAGTTGAGCCACAGTAAGGCGACTTTCCATCCTGCGGCAAGCACCATGCAGCTGAAGCAGACTTATACTCTGCGTCTCAACACTATACTCGAGCCGCCACGATCCAGGACTTGGCACAGAGATGATGCTATGTCGTCCATTGGATTGGAACAGGACCGTCGGCGAGCCTGGCTGGTTGAGCGCTTCACAGATCGCCTCCGCAGTTATATCGCGTCGTTCGGAAGACCGAGAAGCTGAGCAAGCCGAGGTTGATGTACTCCAACTCAGCATCTCGTATGCGACGTCTGGGAACGCGGCCGTATCCGGATGGGGGGAGGTTATAATAGTCTCAGGGAGCCGGGCATATTCCCCACGCCCGACAAGCTTGTTGAACTGGAGAGCCATCTTCCACCAATTCAAGATCAAACCATTGCAAGCGTCACTGTCTGATTTACAGGATTCAGGGTGGAATTGGACGCCCCAGAATGGTTTGCCCAGATGGCGAACCGCCATCGGGATCCATGGTGTCGGGCAGTCGTCAAGCGACAACCATGCCAGAAATTCCAAGTCGGTTGATGCCCCAGCTGCTGAATTGGCGTACAGGGAGTGGTAGAGGGTCACGTCTACCGTGGACAGTGGCTCAAAGATATCTTTTCCAGTCGTAGATATCCGACGCACTTGACCATGAAGCGGGTACGGAAGGCGTTCGATCGGAATCCCGTGGTGAAGGCAGAGGCTCTGAAAACCCAGACATATACCCAAGACGGGCAGCAGTGCCGAGCCCTCGAGGTTCCAGATATCCTTCATGATGCCAACATCATCGTCCACATTCGGGTTACCGGGTCCGGGACCGAGGACAATGGCCTCGTAGCGCCGGAGAAAATCAGTCATGTTGCCATCGGGCCATTTTGAGTCGATGGTCATCACGGTGACTTCGACGCCCAGAGTTTCCTCCAGCATGGCGACCACATTGTAGGAGAAGGAGTCATAAGCATCAATATAGAGTATACCTTTGGACGTGTGCCGGATATCAGCACCAGGCCTCAAGGCCGTTGGCACATACTCGACACCTGGCGCCATGATGATGGAATCGGGTTATTGTGAGTTATCGTGGGTCATTCAATATACAAATGAATGCTGACAGCAGATTAACGTTGCGGGCCGATGCAGCGCAAAATGGATTGGAAGTATAATTGCCGGGGGCCAAACCAAGGGTCTCCATTCTTAAACCGATTGACTATTGACTTGTGTGCTGAGCCGATGCCTGGCGGTCTGACCGGAGGCATCCGGATTCCCTTGCTTGCTATGCAGGCTGGTACGGCTGAAAATGAATTGGCAGTATCATGAGGACTCAAGGAGGTAAGTAACAGACCCCGACTGTTTAAATAATGGACTATTAACTCTATTTATGCTAGTGCTGGATTGCCACAGATCTTGTAGATCTGGAAATAACGCCTGTTTGTACATACAGGGTAATATACGTTCCGCCGTGGCCATCAGCACCATAGTTACCAACCTTCTGCCTTCCATGGTAGGCATGCCATGCAACAGCCCTTGCCAGCTGGTCACAAGAATGTCGGTGGACAGCACGAGGAACCATGATGCAGGTTCAGCCATGGCAACTGACACCATATTTGTTTACCAGTGGCGGGCTGAGATGCCTTCCAGATTCCGTGCCGTGTAGCAGGTCGCGTCAACGAGTTACACAAATGCACTGAATCGAGAAAGGAATCTTCTTCTTGACCGTTCTTGTGGCAAGGATCTGTCAGAGCTGAATGTGAAGTAGAATCGGAAGGCAGGGGAATCATGCAGATGGGCTGAAAGAGAACCGAAATCACAACATATTGCTGGGCCATGGGCAAACTGATTGCGTCCATGTATTTGTCTGGTTTATGCTATCATGAGTAGACAGCTCGCGGTAAAAGGAATAGAAAACTGATAGAAAAAAGTGATTTATGTCCGTTGGAAGAAACAGGCTATCCCAGCCCCATACTGCTTGAGGAGATTATTGTCGTAAATACATCTGATTTCCTCCACATCCGGTTCTAACTGGTTATCAAGTGAAGACCACAACACCGGGCATAAACCCCCGGACGCCATTACTCAACCAACATGATTCGCCATCCACGAGCTCAGCACGCGTGATTGTCTGTTCTACGCAGAAACCTTGCGACAAGGCGTATCTCCTTGTTGTGCCTGCATTACCACCACTTGCCAGCGGTGGCGTGATCCACATGGGGCCTGACTGGTCTGGGTCTCCCTCAGTTCCCGCAGCCCTAGTCCCTCGCCGCAAAAAGTAGGGCGTAGTGATGCTGCCCTCCATAATCTCGCCGTCTGGATTTACCGTCAGGACCTCGGCTGTCTCTGCTGGAGAGCGGATCCCTGCTCGAAGTCGGGCAGCTGTGTAGTCTTCCCGGGCAGTTGTCTTGTGAGTTGTCAAGCTGGAGGGAGTTATGTATTGGGTATCGACATGGACACGCCATACAGACGCAGCGCTGCTTGTGCGCAGAGAAGGAATGAGTAGATTCGTTGGATCGATATCGGCAGTGGGATACACATCGACTATGCCATTTCCATTGCTATCCACTACAACCCGCAGCCTCCACGGCCGGCTGCGGTCTGTTATAGAGGCATCGAGGGACTGTCGGAAGCTTCGTAGATCTTGCTGTAGCCAGTCGAGCGCCCTAGGCCACTGGAAATGGTGCGCAGCAGCTCGGAGCCGGTCTTGGTGATAGGCCAGCAGGTAGTAGGGTGACAGGAGGGAGTCCGGATGGCCAGACCCGTGGCGCGAGAACACATCCGGAAGAGAAGGATCGTAGCGAAGAGAGGAAAATATCTCAAAGGCTTCCTCCGGGGGAGAAACTGAGCTGGCGGGCATTGTTGAGGATGGCCCGAAAGCTTGCGGTTTTGGCATTCCAGCCAAAATAGCGAACGAGGTACCAGTTGCGCGATGTTTCATATATGAACAGCTACCCTCGGAGATCCAATGGTCCCATGCGCTGTTCAGTGTTGTAACTGAGACCTGTAAGAGGTATTTACCACATACCAGTGCAACTGAACACTTTAGCAAGACCAGCATATGCCTTGCATGCCAGTTTCCCACAAGTTCCAGTAGTTAATGTAATTGGCAGATCATGGCTTCCTTGTTCCCAAGCAATACGCAGTTCCACCCTCGAGGCTCGTTAATTCCTATGTCTTGCAATACAAGCGCATCCTGGACAGCACAATCACCGACAAGCAAACTGAGGGCTTTGGTACCTCGATAATCAACGTCCTGGAACTTGCTAGAGCTATACTATGCTGCCAATGCAGTCACTAATGATATATACGGGTATTCAGTGATTAGAGAATCCACTGAAGATTCTCAACCATCACGGATCTTGCTGTCTCAGCCTGGCCTTGGATATCCCGATTCCATAGCAACGCCAGCCGCTGGTCCAATATTTGCTGGGAGCTTACCGTCCCCCCAGAAACACGATCCAAGCTCAAGCTGAGCAAATACCCAAAATCCCTGCTCGTTTTGACCACCCATTGGCTCCTTGGCCGGCGTATCGCGTCATAAGCGTAGAATGCAGACTTCACGTGTTCTCTTCTAAGAACACGAGCATCACTTAGAAGTTCTGTGAGAACATGGGCGTCTTCAATGGCCTGACCCGCGCCGGCGGCCTGGTGAGGCGTTGTCGCATGGGCGGCATCGCCCAATATAGCTATGTGATTCCGAGTATATGTTGAGAGGGCAGGTATATCGTGAATAGCCCACTGGGCTGCGTGATCGATACTCTGAGGCAAGCGTAAAAAGTTAGCATGAGAGAGCTCCTTATCCGGTGAGACGGTCAATGATTTGGCGCACCTGTAGTATTGACGGAACGGGATCACCCAGGTGGGCAAAGCCCTCCATCATCTCCTTTCTGCTCGCCAATCGAGACCGGGGCTCGACATTCCCATTGCCATTGAGCTTGTACAGCCCCACGTTCACCTGTGTCGCATGCATGATCGGGTAGGTTACCACATAGGCCCCTTCGCCCATGTATATGGAGGCAACGCGGGCTCGACGATCGCCCACGGCGTCGACCATGGTCTTCATATCCAGCACCGTCCGATATGCGTCCACGCCACTGTACTGCGGCCGGATCTGCTCCGTCGGCAGCATAGACTTCCTCACACGGGAGTGTAGGCCGTCGCAACCAATCACAATGTCGGCCATTGTCGATGTGCCATCTTCGAACCGCAGACTGACGCCGTGTTCCATTTCATGAAGGTCTACCAGGCTCTTGCCAAAATGCAAAACGCCTGCTGGTAGGGAGTCGATTAGGGCCTGCAGAAAAAGTCGACGATGAACAGACGTTTGCCCCGAGGGGCCTGTTGTGAGGTTCGTCATGACCTGGCCACACTTGGCCTCGGTGGCCCAGACGAGCTCAAACCAAGTCTGCCGGAAATCTTCGTAGCCCGGACTATCAGCGTGTGTGGTTACCAACGAATCATACGCTTGGCTAATGCTAGGATCAATCAAAGAAAGAGCACGATGGGCGGCAGGACCCACGGAGATGCCAAACCCGGCGCTTTGAAAAGTTGGGGCTGCTTCATAGATTTGGACGGGAATGTGATGTCGCAGCAGGCCAATAGCCAAAGTCAGCCCACCTACCCCAGCCCCAATGATCGTGATGCTGAACTCCCGCTTGGGGGGGTTAGTTGAGCCCATTTTGCATGAACAAGACACTGCAGAGGTTGAGGCTAGAGAGGAAGAGAGGGGAGAGAGAGAGAGAGAACGTTGCCGTAAACCAATGAATGAATGTATCTATGTACGGAGTAGTTCAAGGGGGTTACCTACTAGAAAAAGAAAAAAAGAGGGATAATTTGAGAGCTCAGCTACTAAATGCAGGCCGCGGCATCAATACAATTGACCACCTGTATACTTCCACATACGGTTATTGCATCGGCTGCGAGATAGAATTCGCAATCTGCATGAGTCCGGACGCATTGCTCCATCTGGCATGCAACTAACCTTCCGTGCAGGCTATCCAGCCGGAGTATTGGGGGTCCTTCACCGATGGTACAGAGTATTATACAGAGACAGAGGCTTTTTTACGAACCGGACGATGTTACAGATCCTACCGGCCACGGAAGGGATCTCTTCGGAGAACGAAATATGGAGACGTGTATAGAGTAGGAATGTACAGAGTGGTATTAGCCGTGCATGCACAGCTCCTCTAATTAGGATCCCTTGCTTAGAAGTTAGTATCTAGCAATCAGCCAATTCCTCCTCTGATCCTCAGGCATTGCCCGGAAGAACTGTGCCTCGCCTTTCTTCAGGCTGAGATACGACGAAACCATGATCGGTCCCATCAGCTCCTGCAACTGAGCATCTTGTTGAAGGGCCACCAGGCTGTTATCCAGCACGGTAGGCAGTAAGTCTTTGATACCCAAAGCTTCTCGCTCCTCGGCAGACATGCTAGCAGCCGCCTTGAGGCAATTCCCTCCCGTCAGTGGTAATCGGGCCCGTATCCCGTCAACCCCAGCGCCTAGAAGTGCGCATAGCGTCAGATAGGGATTGGCGAGGCCGTCGACCAATTTGACTTCAAACCAGTTCTTCTGGACTCTTCGCAAGGCCACCTCTTTATTGTCCCAGCCCCAAGCGGCATATTCACCTCCACTCCAGATTCCAGTGGCAATGCGTCCGTAGCTGAAATCGTTGGGTAGCGAGAAGGCCAGGATAGCCGGAAGATGTCGCATGATTCCTGCGAAGAAGGACTCGGCCTGTTGCACCAAGCCATCAGAGCATGCGCTCTTGTCCTCCTTGTCCAGCGAGTTGACGGATATATGGATATGGGCCCCGTTGCACGCTTGCTCGGGGACAGGTTGTGTCGAAATCGTCGCCCTCAACCCGAATGACTGGGCAACTATCATGATGGTCTCACGGGCCCGTAACAGCGTTTCAACCGCCTGCACAGGTTGGTAAGGGGGCAGTACAAACTCCCACTGGCCCGGGCCTGCCTCTGCGTGAAACTGTTCCAAGGCGATGCCGACCTCGGACAGGGCTCGCGCAACAGCCTCGATGAGGTCGAGGTAACCATAGTCTTCGGGAGTCATGCTTGTAAACGCATGTTGAGTATTCACAGCTTCGTAATCGACAATGGTTCCCTCTTGCTTTTTGGGTCGCAGGAACATGACTTCCACCTCAAACCCAACAAGCAGGGTACATCCCATCTCCTGTTGGAGAGAATGGTGAAGGTCTTGCAGTTTCGACCGTGCGCACTCTGCAACTAGCGTTCCAGTCGCATCTACGCAGTCCACACTGACAACCGCGCGAGTGCCGTTCGACATGGCTTGACAATACGCCGTGCTGAGGTCGGGACGAAGATAGAGTGTGCCCGTGGGATTGGCCCCCTCAGCGAGGTGATCTCCGGGAAGGACGTGAAGGACAGCTTTCGTCATGGAGAGTAACTTTCCTTCCTTGAGCATTCTTGTGAACTTCAGCCGGGGAATAATGCGGACGAGGGTATTCGACGTGTAGGACATGAACCGCAGCCAGACAAACTCAACCTTTCCGTTTTCAAGCAGGAACTTCTCCCATGCAATGATAGGATTCTCCATATTTGCCAGTAGATATTTAATCAAGCAAGATATAGCTAGAAACGCGGTCACAGCGGGATTAAAGAAAGATGTTGAGATTCACGATCCAAGGGTTCCTAGAGAAACAGTGGCCCTAAATCACGATACAGACAGTTGTTGACTCCGAGTATAGCGATACACCTGACTCGGCAGGCAGAGGCAATAGCAACGAATAGCTGTACGGATGTTTGGCCATCTATCTAGCTAACTAAGGAAAGAAGAAGAGTAAAGAAAGACGAAAAGGATTCAAGGCTGAAGGTCTCTCAGCTTGAGTAATCCCCCATATAGGAATGGCGGTAAAATAGTCCAACAACATTCCTATAAAAGTACGTATACTACGTACAGAGTATGTACAAGTGGCATGTAGGACGAGAATCCCAATAGCCTGGACTCTGGATCTCGGCCCCTTGCCTCACTGGCTGTCGCAATTCAGCAGTGCCTGTTCAATCCTTGAAGGAGACATTCTTTGTACTTTGGAGATCCTGGGTGCTGCCCGACATGCTACACTGTATAACATTGAGCTTCTTTCCTTGTGCTACCATTTTTCGCTCGTCCCGATTCGAATACAACCCGTCAGATAGACCAAATGAGCGGTGACCGAACGCCAGCTGCAGATGCTGCAGACGCTGCAGACGCTGCAGAGAGAGCTGACGTGGTGCACGAAGATAGGCCCTTTCTGGGACCGCCGACACGCCCTCACAATGAGGTACAGGTGAAGTTCGACTGGATCTTCTTCTTGAATGGCCTACTAGGTATGATGTCCATTACACGCAGAACCCGGAGCCTGATAGAAACTAATATTGGCAAAATTGGTAACTAGGCGTGTTGCTGGCCCTCGCGGATGATTCTTTCGTCCTGGCCATCCACGGTGAAATTGCCTCCGAGTTTCATGAACTCTCGATGGGGCCGTGGCTCGTTTCGGCATACAATATGGGGTATACTGCGTCTCTACCAATGGTGAGGACTGTGCTATGGACCAAGCCCTGTCCGTTGTAGCTAAGGCGTAACCCGCGTGTAGTATGGGAGGCTATGTGATGTATATGGGTACAAAATCCCCCTCCTGGGTGCCTATGCAATGTTTACTGTTGGGTGTACCATCACGTAAGTCACAAGCACACTCAAGCGCCGGGTATTAGATCTCAATCTGACTACTGGACAGCGGCACGGCTGTTTCCATTTGGATTGCTGTTGTTGGCAGGCTTATCGCTGGCATGGGTGGCTCCGGCATGGCGGACTTGCTCTCTGTCCTGGTTTCTGGTAAAGCGTCCCTGCACCTGAGATCAGTAAGTCCTTGCTTCTGATATGGCCATCTATATAGACATGGTCCCCCTAAAGGAGGTCGCCGTGTTGCGCAGCTATATCGGATTGGCTGTCACTCTCGGAATCAGCTCCGGTGCACCGTTGGGCGGGATCCTCACAGATACTATAGGCTGGAGATGGTAAGTTTTACAGTCTCGCCATGAACGGGCTCCTTCGGAACCAGGAAATTGACTTATTCTAAGGTCGTTTCTGTGCCAAGTTCCGCTGGCACTACTATGTATCTTCGTGGCCCTTTGGCGGTTCCCATCGCGGACCAAGGATCCAGTTGATCAAGGAGCAGCTGCTGACTCTAGAAAGCCGGCGCTGGATATACTTGGAATCTGCCTTCTGGCGATAGCAATTGGCGTCTTCATTGTACTGACCCGATCCATAGGGGACACTTCCCTGTGGAAATCACCGATAAACATCATCCTTCTAGTGGTGGAATTGCTTTCTCTGGGCTTGTTTATCGTCAACGAGACTTTCTGGACTAAAGATCCTTTAATCCCACTGTCGTTGATCAAGACAAATGGTATTGGCATTGCGTATCTAATGCAAATCCTGCTATGCATGTCTTTCTTCGGGGTAAGCTATATCCAAGGTTTTGCAGCTCCATATAGTTCATTTTGAATGACTCGTCATGATACAGGTGATTTCCAACATAACAGAGTTCTTCGCCCGGACTGAAAATATCTCGAATGCCGTTGCTGGAGCTTACCAACTGCCTGTTTCCTTCGGTAATGCCGTTGGAGCTTTAGCCTGTGGACCTCTGATCAAACGGTAAGCCTTCAATCATCCCCAAAGTAGGATCCGGCTGATGGCTCGACACGGACACATCTAGGACAGGAAGGTATAAGTTACTATCCATTCTCTGCTTGGTCCTCGCCTCTCTCAGTTACCTCCTGATCGCTATTCGGTGGCCGCAGGGGCCACGCCGCTGGGAACTGCTCTATACATTCGGTTCTGGCATGGGTATCGGCGGTCTATTTGCGACCTTGTTTATGGGACTCTCCGCGTCAATCCCCAAGGGTATGTCGGCCACCGCAATCACCGTATACTATATGGCGCAGCAGCTAGGGATGATTCTGGGGGTCACACTGGCCGCAGCAGCCTGTCGACGTGCATTCGAAGCCCAGCTCTTCCGGCATTTGGGTGCTTATCCGGAGGCATTCCAGAGCATCAGACAGATCCTAGACGATTACAGATTCGTATTATCATTCCCGGAATCTGTCCAATCTTTGGTGCAGTCTAGCTTTCTGAACAGTTTTATCAATGTCCCCGGTGAGCACCAAATGCTTTCTCTATGTCAAGGGTTTGACTGATGGGCATGTAGCATTATCACTAGGCACGGCCATCTTGGCACTGCCCCTCCTGTTGGCGGTGCCAGAAAGGTCGCTGGATTGATCAAAAGGTCCAGAGCGTTCGTTGACTCAGATCGAGGTGCTCTGTCCTACCACGATGTTGTTCAAACGCGGGGATGGTTCGGTCCTATCGCAGCCAGCAGTCCACGCCCAATCATGTCCTCAGCGCGACATCCCGAACAATCGAGGCCGGGGGCTTTCGGGGAGCACGAATCGCAACGAACCGGTCTTGCCCTAGTGTGGTGGCCTATAAGAACAGCGCGATATAATAGCGGCCTATAAGAACAACGCAGCACAATAATACCTTTCATATGAATCAATATACCAAGACACTAGCTGCCAGGCCGGCTCCGGGAACCGGCAGATCAGCCAAATGTGCCGATTTTTAATCCGAAGCTGAACCATGGAAGACAATCCTGACGATCTGGGGTTATGCTAAAATGCGCCACATCCGGGGGTTAGGATCGGGGCCCGCGCGGGGTTTGGCAATGATTCAGGGGAGGACGAGGGTATATAAAGACGGAGCCAGCCCTGGAAAGACGGCGAAGTCGAGCAGCTGCTCGCTAGAGAAGTCATCGCTTTCACTATGGATACCACTGTATGCCCCCCATTGCTTCCTGTGTGGCCGCCACGCTGACCATATCACTCACTACCTATATAGACTTTCCGCAATGTCATCAACAACGAGTTGACCTCCACAGCTCGCACCCGCCATGGAATCAACCCTGCTACCGGGCAGGAACTCGCTCCTGTCCCGGTCTCAACCTCGCAAGACCTAGATCGTGCCGTCGACGCCGCCCAACAGGCCTTCCGGAAATGGTCCAAGACCACGTTCGACGAGCGGCGCGCGGCACTGAGCGCTCTAGCAGACGCCGTCGATGCCAACAAAGACGCTCTGACCCAGCTGCTCACCAAGGAGCAAGGCAAGCCGCTCACTCAGGCGTCTCTGGAAGTTGACCTGGCGGCCGCCAGCGCCCGTATGACACCCCAGCTGGAAATCCCCGAGAATGTCATCGAAGAAACGGACGAGCGTCGGATTGTCCAGCGGTACACGCCCATCGGGGTGGTGGGAGCTATTGTTCCCTGGAACTTCCCCCTCGCGCTGGCCATGTTCAAGCTCGTCGGGGCCGTGTATACGGGGAACACGATCATCATCAAGCCGTCGCCGTATACACCGTACTGCGGCTTGAAGCTAGCAGAGCTGGCGGCTCGCGTCTTGCCGCCGGGTGTTGTCCAGGCGCTGAGTGATGATAACTCTCTCGGTCCCCAAATGACGGAGCACCCGGGCATCGGGAAGATCAGCTTCACAGGGTCATCGCTGACTGGCAAGCGTGTGATGGCCAGCTGTGCGAAGACGCTCAAGCGGGTGACACTTGAACTTGGAGGAAATGATGCCTGTATCGTTTTTGACGATGTCGACATTGATGCGGTCGTGCCCAAGGTAACCCGTCTCTCTACCCTTTTCCTGCGCAAGACAAAATACTAACGGCAACAGATTGGCATCCTCTCGTTCATCTGCGCCAGCCAAGTCTGTATGATGATCAAGCGTCTCTACGTCCACGAGTCGATCTACGATGAATTCCGCACCAAGCTCGGCCAGTTCGTCTCTTCCCTGCCCGTCGGCGATGGCATGAACCCGGACGTCTTCTTCGGCCCCGTCCAAAACGACATGCAATTCAACAAAGTCCGCGACATCTTCGTCGACACTGCCAAGCTCGGTGTCCCCATGGTCGCGGGTGGTGATATCCCTGACTCCTCCAAGGGCCCGGGGTATTTCATTACACCCACTATCGTGGATAACCCGCCGGAGTCCTCGCGCATCGTGCAGGAGGAGCCCTTCGGTCCTATCCTGCCCATGATGAGGTGGTCGGACGAGGATGATGTGATCCAGCGAGCGAATGCAACTGACTCTGCCCTGGGCGCGTCGGTTTGGACCAGCGACATGGATCGCGCGACGAGGGTGGCTTCGCTGCTGGAGGCTGGGAGTGTTTGGGTGAACTCGCATTTTGACGTCCGACCGGATGTGCCCTTCGGCGGACATAAGGGCAGTGGGAATGGGACGGAGAATGGGTTGAATGGTATTCTGGGATATTGTAATTCGCAGTCATTGTGGTTGAAGAAGAGTCCTTAATCTCTGTTACTGGATTGTTCGTTCTTATCTCGACAGCACCATAGTAATGCATTCGAATAGCTGTTCCTTGCATCATGCTTATGAGATGATGGCTTTTATATGTAGTCTAGACTGTATACTACCGGGTTGTTCCATGTAGGAGCTGTCCAAGTTCCTGTTCATGCTGAACAAACTATATATCCTCACTTCAAGTACTACCATCGTGCGGTCCCATGGAATGTAAAACCAGAGATCAAACCGATATAACAGAACAAGTGAATTATGGCAAAAGATTGGCACATTAGATCAGAATAGACAGGCATCCACAATCTAAATAGCATATGCACACGTCACAACCGCACCTCATACGGGTATATACACTCAAACCTCAAGCAGCATTAGTCCATCCACTTCATGACATTTTCTCCAGCTGCTCCTCCTGCACTTCTACCGGCGCCCTCTTGGTAGCCCTGGTCTCCTCGTCCGTGCCCAGGCCATACTGGGCCGCCACCTCTTCGATCTCCTCATCGGATAGCTTAGGCAATTCCTTCGCGGCAGCCACATAGGATATGTTGTCACAGTGGCCTTTTGCGAAGATCAGATCAATTTCTTCCAAGGACCGACCCGAGGTCTCGGGGTAGAAGAACCAGATCACCGGGACGAAGAGGGCGTTCAAAGCCGCAAAGAAAAGGTACGTGCCCCACTTGATATCCCGGACCATGATCGGGGTGACCATGACAATCAAGAAGTTGAAAGTCCAGTTTGTGCAGGTGGAGAGGGCGTTGGCCTTCGCGCGGGTCTTGATCGGGGAGATTTCCGCAGGGTAGAGCCAAGGCAGGGGCAGCCAAGTTGCGCCAAATGTCGCAATGAAGGCGAACAGTCCAAAGGCCGCACCCTTGGCGGGTTCAGGCTTGTCTGGGATCAGACAAGCAAAGGTAATGACCATTGAGAGGCATTGAGACACAGAGCCAATGAGAAAAAGTTTACGACGGCCAACTCGCTCAACGAGGAACCATGAGCTACAAGCAAAGATTGCGTAGACAATCATGTTAACACCGCCCAGAATCATAGACATCAGGGGGCTCTGATGCACAGATTGCTCGAACAGGACGGGGAGGTAGTAGATAACAGCGTTGCAACCACCAATCTGCTGGAAGAATTGGGATGAGGAACCCAGGAGCATGCGTCGGAAGTGTTGTGTCTTGCCTCCCGTGAACACATCAGACATGGGGGTGGATTTGCCAGTCGCGCCAGAGCTGCATAACGTCAGTATAGAGAGCAAATAAGAAAAGGACAGGGAAAAACAGTGTGAAAACGTACGCCCTCAGAGAATCCACGATCAAGGTCTTCTGCATTTGAACGCTGTAGTGGTTGATTTCCTCGCCCAGCAACGCAGCAATCACATATTCACCCTCCTCAGGACGGTCACGAGCAAAGAGCCAGCGAGGTGACTCGGGCAGGAACATCATGCCGAAAACAATGATGAAACCGAACAGGCACTGGAACGCGATCGGGAAACGCCAGCTGAGATCATCTGAGCCGTACATACATCCGAAGTCCACCCAGTATGAGATGACCGTGCCAATAGCGACAGTGCTTCCCTCAATGCAAATGAGGAGACCACGGTTATGTGACTTTGAACATTCGGCTTGGTAGGTCGGAATAGTGGATGTATTCATGCCATTACCGATGCCTGTCACAACACGGCCGATACAGAACTGGGCGATGGGGGCATGCCCGGCCACGGAGGCAACCTGTAGAATGACACCGATAATCATGGTACTTGCTCCAATCATAATGGACCAGCGACGACCGAGCCAGTCACCAACTGCCAAAATAAACAGTGCACCCACAAGGCAACCTAGACGAGGCACTTGTTAGCATCTCCCCGTGTAAGCCCTTCTAGAGATTGAAACAGCATACCCAACTCATAAATGGCCGTGACGACACCCTGAATGGTGGAATTGCCTTTGACTGGCGTGAAGACGTTTCCGAAAGGCTCAGCGTCAATGATACCGCTCATAACGCCCTCTGACAGACGAAGTTAGCACACTAGGCATCACTATGGCTCTGCAAGGGACCATCCATACGATCGTAACCGAAGAGCAAGAAACCCATTGTGGCCGTGGCAGTCACGGATCTCATCAGCCAGGGGCCGGATAGTCCGATGAAGGACGGCTTGCTACTCATATTGAGTCGACAGCCGGTGTCTCAAGAAGATATGGAATGAACAGATCTCTCAGTGATGTGTCCTTCTGACCAGAGAAAAGACACAGCCAGTGAACGACAGAGATGGCAAAAGAAGAGGAAAAAAGGGAATTGAAAAGCAAACGGAAAGAACCCCAGGTATATATATCCGTAGCCCATGCGAGACCCGAGAGTAACGGACATGCGAGCAACCCGACATCGGTGGACCCGGGAATCCCCAGACCTCTATACACCCCGGACATTGTCTAGATCGAGTCATTCTTTCCTGGCCTTAATCCGTGATTTCGGCTAAATTTCCTTGCCTGCCTGGCTCTTGGCTTGGCTTCCATGTCGAATGCATGCCTAGAAAAAGCCTGGAGAAGTCCATGTGTGCGAACAGAGAACACAGACACGAGAAGTAAATGCGCTTGCAGCACGCTCAGCATTCAGTGCAAGCCGTCGTTTGACCTCCCAATGGCATTCCAGTTGCTGTACAATAGACGACGGTAATAATGGCAATCCCCTTTGGCAGCTAAAAACCGCCGATGCCACGCGGAATCCCGCTTCCCCGGGAAAGTACATCCAACCCTGCTCATGTCGGGAAAACCCGGCGAGCGTAATATTAACGAGCGAAGAAGGTTTGCCTGCGCCATTCTGACAGATAGCCAAGAGCGCGTGCGGAGGTGGCGCCGTGCGCTGACTGGCTTGGATAATGCGAGTCAAGCCCTTGGCAAAGCCTTCGATGTCAAAGATACGAGCAAGGATCCTTTGGCTGGTCGAAAGGGGGGTCGAGCACGATGCGAGCCGTGAGAGTAGCCAAAGAGGCTGGAACTAGGGATCCATGGTTATGCAAAGTA
>PQME02000292.1:0-16681 GCA_003004525.2 Aspergillus sp. MA 6038 | reverse complement strand
CCGCCAACCACTTATCCAATTATCTAGCACGGGTAAGTGGTTAGCGGGCGACGCCGCGAGTAGAAGCTTGGATGAAAGTAGACATGGCAGGCCCGGGTCCAGAACTCCAGGCCCGGCCGGGCTCTGGGCAGCCCATTGAGCCCGCTTGGCAGGAATGTTACTATATATGATAATAATGCTACTCTATAGCAATATTTTTCTGATTACTAAGCAATATGGGCCCACTAATTACTAGATTAGGGAGTGATCTATATTTTGGCGGCTTCTGCGAGCAGAACGGGCGGGTCAATGATTTCCCAGGCCCACCCATGGGCGGGCCTCCGATATATATATTTACCCGTTTACCCTAACGGGCGGGCCACCAACCTGCCAATGCCCACCCTACCCGCCCGTTTGCCATGTCTAGATGAAACCTTGAAAGTATGGAGTAGAGACATCATAGTTGAGATCCTTCACTTATGTCCGGGGTTACATACAGAAGCTGTCTATCTACTAAGTAATTTACCATCGCTCCCCAAAATATCCACATGCCCAACAGACAAACTATGTACAAGGCGCTAAACCAAAGGATTATTGAATCGAAACACATTTTCGGGATCCCAGAGCTTCTTGAGGCTGCGCAATTGTGGAAGTTTGCGCGCGCCGTAGAGAACCTCGGACGATTCATCTCCATGGCCGTAGTTGACGTAAATCTGCTGAGAAGAGAAGCCGCTGCTGTTCTGGAGTGAGGCGCGAGCATTAACAGCAAATTCATTGACGGTATCTTCCAACGATCCGGTGGGGTAGCCAAAATTCCACAGCCTGATTGATTGGTTAACCAAGGATCCATCGTAATTAAGGTAGATTGGGGGCAAAAAGTACAGGTGGGCCGTGATATCTCGGTAAGGATAAGCGGTGGAGTTGTCGGGGATCGACATTGTCTTGTTTTTGGAAAACTGCTCAATGAAGAAGACGCTGCTCTGAGCATCTGGGTACTTTGTGTAGAATCCCTGCATGTTATGGAAAAAGGTATCAAAGCTGGAAATGTCGTAGGATTTCACACTTCCGCCGTACACGTTCCGGTACAATCCTTTTACGCAGGCAGCCATGCTCGGCTCGGCGGCAAAGAAGGCTGTGTATGTCAGATCCTTCCAGGGAATGACGGTGATGTTTTGGTGGAGTGGAGTGATTTTGTGGAGCAGTGGATTCAACAATTGGATAAGCTCGTCCTTTGGCCCCGGGTAGGCGGCGTTCAGCGTAAAAGTCAGTCCGCCATACTCGGCCATATAGGTGACAAGGGCAATGAGAGACAGCTTCTCCGGCATTTCCGTCTCCAAGGATTTCAGAAACGAGACGATTGCGGTACTCGCGTTGAGTGGGAAGTTGAAGTCGGCGTTAGCAACCAATTGGGATGTTAGATCCGTGACTCGGTAGGTGGCCTCGATGATGATCCCGTAGTTGAAGCCTGCCCCACGAACGCCCCAGAAGAGGTCGGAGTTCTCCGTCGTCGATGCAGTTACAACTTCACCTTTTGCCGTAATCAGACGCACGCTAATCAGTGCATCTAGGATCATGCCATGAAGTCCGTTATATCGACCGATGCCACCACCCAGGGTGGCTCCTAGCATGCCCACACATGAGGAGGTACCGGTAGCTAGTTGGTAGAAAAGCAGTAGTCAGCATACATGGGAAACAACAAGAAGGAAAGAGCATACTGATTTCCTTTCCAGCATTGTACAGAGGTTCAAACACGTCCCCAAACCGAACTGCTGCACCAATGCTCATAGTATTGGCGTCTGCATCAACAGATACAGTCCGGAAACTACTAAGGTCAAGCATGATTCCATTATGGAGAGCACCATAGGAGGTTGTAAAGCCATGAGCTCCACCAGTCGCAAGGAGGGGAATGCTATGGTTGGCAGCAAACGCGACCTATTGAGTTGGACTATCTCAGAACAAGGCTCAGACACTTTGGCTCCGATAATAAACCTACCAGCTTCTGAACATCCACCTCTGTAGAAGGCCTCACTGCTACAACATATGTAGGGGCCTCATGGGTCGTCCACCGCTGGGTCTCATTGTTCCAGTCGGAGTAAGAGGGATCGAAGAACTCAGTCGCAGGTGAGAGACCGAGTTGTGGAGACGACAAGACAGAGGAGAGATTGGCGGAGGGGGACAAAGCTGAAACGACAGGCAGACGCAACGCACCACCAAGGGCTAGCAACCAGGATGTGAGAGAATGCATTTCTTGTGATGAGTGATTAAGGTGACATTTTGACTGGTTTATGACAGCTGTTTGCTGTGTCTTTATATCATAGGTTAGTGGAGATGCCAACTCTTGAATCCTGAATCCTGATCCTTGTGAGAAATAAATTTGACATCTATGGAGTAAAGAAGTGGCTTACCATATCCAGCTTAATATTTGCATATCCATGACTGTTCTAGATATGGTAACTGATCATCTGGCCTGCATGGGACGTTTGAAATAGCTTCGATTCCGTGTCTTTGTCCCCCTGCACGGCGTATATGCCTATCTCCGCCTCCTCCATCTGTTCCTTCCTGGCTTAATTCCGCTAAACTCCGTCATGCCACTTTCATCCTCTCCTCTCCTTAGTTGCTGTTAAAGAGACAATCCTCCATGTGAAGGAGCAACCAACCCAGCCTCTTCCTTATTTTCATTCCTCTCTCCACCTGTCTGAGCTAAGCAGCTGCGAATATTCCCTCAATCATGTCTGAAAAAGTGATTCTCTGTACCGGTGCCAACCAAGGCTTGGGTTTCGCCATCCTCCAAGTTGCTGGTCTGCGCCACCCAACAAACACCTATATCCTTTGCAGCCGGGATCTGAATGCTGGTCAACAGGCGGTCCAGAAGCTCAAAGATCTAGGAGTGACTGCTAAGATTGACTTGGTCGAGCTGGATGTCACCAATGACCAACAGATCACTGCAGTCATCAACCATGTTACCAACGCTTATGGTAGACTGGATGGTAAGCCAATCTCATTGCTCCCTATTTCAACCACAACGTCATCACATTATTATCATAATAATAATTCTTCCTAAACAGTCTTGATTAACAACGCCGGTATCATTCGTCTTCCATCCAAAGATGATCTCTCAGCAGCCCGCAACACCTACAATGAAATCTTGGATGTCAACATTACTTCTGTTGCCCTTATCACCACTGCGTTTACTCCTCTTCTCTACAAGTCTTCAGCTCCCAAGGTCATCAACATCTCCTCCGGTCTGGGTAGCATCCAGAACTCCCTGACCAAAAAAATGGGCCGCTCCCCGCCATACGGTGCTAGCAAGATCGGAATGAACGGCCTCACAGTCCACATGCAGGTTGCTGAGAATGACCGCGTTGAAGCTGACGCAGATGGGACTAGCGGCAAGCCGCGTATTCGATATTACGCCTGCGCTCCTGGCGCTCTCAAGACTGCATTCACAAACTACTGGCCGAATGGCAGATCTCCTGAGGATGGAGCAGAGGTGGCCGTTCATCTCCTTGCCGATGATACCAACAAGTACGATGGGGGCTCTTACTGGGAGTTTGTAGATAACGAGATGAAGATTGTTCCCTGGTAGATATCTGACAGGATTACCTTCCCGGGTTAGGATGGAGGCAGGGACCAAATATTTCAGGACATAGCCAGCGTCAACATTCACAGGCCCACTGTTGACAAACAGGGTGGAACAACTATTGATCTGTATGTGGTGGACCCACTTTTATTTGTGGTAGATTAAAAATTCTTTCTCTTACTATAATCCATTTACCTTACTACTCTTAACTCTCTATTTCTTAAAATATTAAAAATTAAGTTATTAATATTTTTTATCTTTCTATATCTAATAATACATCATGAGTGTTATGATGGCATAACACTGCATATTAGCACATTATGTATATAAAATCCTTATGACTGCTGCAGTGCATATAATCTAGTCATATAACTAGACTTGCAAAACCCACCCGCCAAACCCGCCCCGACCCGCCCCGACCCGGCCCCGGGTTGGGTGGAATCGGCCTAGGCATGACCCGTGGGTTGGGGCAGGTAGAAAATTCACAACCCGCTGAACGTGGGAAACCATGTGGTGTTGCTCCGTATAGGAGCGGACCAATCAGGATGAGAAGGATAAAGGCGTACGAGCACAATACATGCCAAATAACCCAACTCATAGTACTCATAAAGCCTACCTCTTCGTTTAAACAAGGAAACTCTTCTCAAAGGACATCTCTCGTAGTTGGTTGTTCCTCTCTACGTCTCCTACCTACATACACAACTAGACGGCCGCACGTAGCAAGCCACACCTCCACAGCCACCACCGCCACTCCCCTTCCCCGACGCCGATTTCCCCGGTACACTATAATAGAATATAAGATTCCTTATTGCATCATATTTCTATAATAAAGAAATAACATACATGTCATTAGAAACAGTAAGTTATCTTATAATAAATTCTTTAAAGATACAAGAGCAGAAAAATCTAATTCTCTCTTTTAAAGAATTTAGTATAAGACTGTTTAAGTAAATATAAAAAGATACAATTATTCCATGCCCTAATAAGCCATCAATAGTGAAAGTTATGACAATATATATATACATCCTTCTAGGCTTAACCCTATTGAACAAAGCTCATCTTCTCTGCAATTGTTGCTTTGCCCCTTATCACAACCCAATAACCCCAATAACCCCAAAGCACTTGACCAGCCCCACTAGCATTAAGGGCTGACAGCAGGCTAACAGCAAAAATGGCGACTAAGCCAAGACAGGTCTCAGCAAGGCTTTGAGTTCTTTTTCAGGAAGTGGGAAATGGTACACTCTACTTCTCTATTCTACATACGCGGAGAGATAATTGTGGTAGCTGCATATTGTTTTGGCGAGGGTTGAGGGTAAATAAGGTAAATAAAACCAACCAACTTCTGTACGGAGGAGTGCACCAAAACTTCTTGCACGACGCTAGTGTACAGAATGTAATGCTAGTTCAATTTCACTACTAAATTTGTATGGGAGCAGTAACTAAGATACATATGGCTTATTCACTCTATACAAAAGAATGAAGCTATATAGATTCCCCTTCTAGAAAGGTGTAGAGAGGACTTGACAAGTTGACGACTGTCCTTTCACCCACTTGCCCTTCCAATACCTCAAATCCTTTGCTTGCTGGCGACTCTTGAAGCTGTGTAGGGATCTTGATGGCTTGTGAGGTCTCAAAAGCAGGCAGAACAGGTTTAAAACACCATATAGGGTAGAAATCAAAAGGTATCATGAAGGAGCAGTGTGATAGCTTCTAAATTGAGGGAGCTGAAGGGAAGGAGTGGAAGATTAAAACAAATAAAGAGTACTATGTAGTGAGTTGATGTTATACAGAGTATAGATGTTCCATTTCCTTAGTAATTTACTAGTAAAATTGAACTAGCATTACATTCTGTACACTAGCGTCGCGCAAGAAGTTTTGGTGCACTCCTCCGTACTTGACCTTCACTTTGTTCCGGCATAATTTGTTCCACCTTTGGAATACTACTATAATCATACAATCTAAGCGTTTCAGTTTGGTCATTGGTGTACTCTGTACAAAGCTTGCCCTGATTCACCCCAGAGTCTCCCATCTTGGGGGCCCCACAGTTGTCCCACATGGGCCATTTCTCCCACTGAATATTTACATCCGTATATCCGAGTTCAGTCAGCTCTTCTGTCCCACCGTCCCGCATTAGGGAGAATGAATTTCTAACTCCAGCCGTGTTCTGTAATATCTGAGTTGCACCGTTCCATTTATATTATTCTACAAGCGTAACCCACCCTGACCATTGACATATTTCTTCACGATGCCGTCCTGGACGCACCTTGTTCGTTTCATTGCTGTCGAAGACAGCCTCGTCCACCTCGGCCAATTGGTGGATCCTACTCGCGACGTCGGCCGAGACCATGTGAATGGTATCGAAATTGCTGCCTACTTGATCGAGGGCACTGTGTTTGATGGCCGAGTTACGAAGGAGATCATGCACGTCAAGCAGGTAGCCGATCTTCAATCTGTCCTTTGACATGCTGTATAGTAACATATGTCCTAGCTGCTTGCCCCGATCTCAAGAGAGGAATGCAGTTACATTCGCTGCCTGGGACTAAACTACATGGATCACGCAAAAGTATGAGTGCAGTGATCATTCCATGGACTACCCAGTAACTCACAACCATTTAGGAAGCCAACATGACTCTCCCCAAGGCACCTGTTCTCTTCACCAAGCCGCGAACTGCCTTGGCAGGCCCCTACCCGGCGACGATCAACATCCCTAAATGTGCGCAGGATGGCACAAGCGACTACGAAGCGGAGCTGTGTCTCGTTATTGGCAAAACCGGCCGCGACATTCCCGAAGAGGAAGCACTGGACTATGTGCTGGGATATACGGCTTCTAACGATGTGTCCGCGCGGACGATGCAGATGATAACAACGCAGTGGTCCTTTTCCAAAGGCCTTGACGGAAGCTGTCCGATCGGTATGTGTCGTCCTTAAGCTTCCTAAGAGCCGGCCCTAAAACAAAATTTCTTTCAGGTCCTGTTCTCATCGCCCCCTCTGTAATTCAAGACCCGCAAACTCTGTCCGTGAAGGCGATCCATAACGGCGTAACTGTCCAGGATGGCCACACGAAAGATATGATCTTCTCTATCAAGAAGCAAATCTCTTACCTTTCCCAAGGCACAACGCTAGAGGCGGGCACCATCTTCTTGACAGGGACGCCCGCCGGTATTGGTTACTTCCGCGATCCCCGGGTGGTTCTGAAGGATGGAGATGAAATCTCCGTCGAGATTGGTCAGATCGGAACGCTGGTCAACAAGGTTAGGTATGAGAGTCGTTGAAATTGCTTCGCAGGTAGAATGCGATAAATTATGTTCTGAGCTAGCAGTTATAGATGCGGCGTTCAAGCAGCTACAGAATCAGAATGACGCATCGAAAACTAGGATCAATGTATAATTTTGAGATACAATTTTGGTTTCTTTGAAGGAATTGGGAGATTATCGCGCTTACAGCCATTAAAGCTAGCAGAGTGGTATGTCTATCTCAAAATCAGTCGAGAAATTAGCTACACGACCACTATGAGAACAGCATTTTAATTATACCTAATGTACCAGCACCACCGCAAGAACCATGCAGGAACATCAGGCCCCCAAATCGCCAACGACTCGTCCCCAGCAGGACAATGCCCAATAGGCGTCTGGTCGTTCAAAAGGTCACCATCCGCGTAGTAATCACATTTCCCGTCGTGTCCCATCAATAATCAAAGATCTGCGAGCCCAGGATATGTCGCCCAACACCCCAACCCGACTGATACCCCTTCTGAGCAAGCCACTGGTGACCAGCGCTTGTGTGTGTCGAAATCATGCACTTCAAACGAGCAGTGGTGGGCATGCGAAGTGTCGTTCGTGCTCATGGAAAAGCTGTGGTGATCCACAACCCCATCGCCACGATCGGTGTGAGCGAAGAGCGCGACGTTCTTCCACTGGCCTTCCTTCTCCACGTACAGGAAGTCGCTTGGGACGAGGTTGAACGTGGAGGTGTAGAAGCTAACGAGTGCGTCAAAGTGCTGCGTGCAAACGCCGTAGTGACCGAGCTGCGACGAAGTCTGTTTTAATCTATATTTCGGTTAAGTCATGGACAGAGTTGCATACCTTGTGCACGGCGGCTGGTCCCGGTTGGAATCTTTGAAACTGGCGAATCCGTTGCTTCTCGTTCTCGTAGTTTATTGTGACCTTTTCCGGAAAGTCGCCTTTTGAGGCTAGACTCTGTCCGAACAGCAGGTTTATCAGAAATCCTTCTGGGTCGGTCAGTGAGACCATAACCCGCCGCGGGGGGCATCTGTAAGTTTTTTATTTTGCTGGCCGTATCTAGCTGGGTAGCCCTAATGGAAGTTAAGAGGTAGACCAGCACGGTTAAAATATACAGTGAAGATTACCTTTCCAGATCCTGATAAGACTCAACGGTAAATGCACCACCAAGGAATTTCTTTGGCCCCTTTTGAGCATAGTAAACGTACTGGTCATCTCCATAACCTCGATACCAGACTCGATCCCCGGTGCGCTTAGCCACAATCAAGCCGAAATCTAAATTAGCATTAGCTTATTATCGTTCAATTACAATAGACATAAGAATAAAGACAAACCCTGAGGAAATTTAGTGATCTGATCCAAATCCGGATGCTGATATCGCATGTGTGCCAACTTGACCAGGCGAATCTGGTTTTCTTGCTTGATGTCACATCTCTAGCGCCATGTTTCAATACTCTCCTGCTCCTTGCCCACGGCAACGATGTCTGGAACGGGGGGCACCGTGATTTGCCAGAGTATTTCCTGCTTGTGGCTGCGCAGTGCATTAACAAATATGTATCGGACAAATGTTGGATCAGGACTTTGTACCTACCACCTTGGACTTGGCAGCGGTTTGTTGTAGTTATTTCTGGTCAGGCTTTCCAGAATATCATTCCTCTTTCAAATATCTCAACTAACATTTATGACCACCGCATTGATTACATGCTCCCCCACATATCCCTCCCCGTTTCTGAGGACCCACGTATTCACGTCTCCGCGGGCCAGATGACCGTCGCCGGAAGTCAAAGCTCCCCACGAACAATTCACGGGGACCAAACAACCAGGAACCCAGGATAGCTCCATATTTTAAATAATAACGAACTTTTTCTGGCTAATGTCGCCGACCAACACTCAAACTAGCACCCTTTCCCGTTATGACTGATCTCAACTGCGAAAACACCGACGTGGTGATATGCGGCTGCGGTCCGACAGGAGCCATGTTATCTGCGTATCTGGGCCAGATGGGCGTTCGCAATATTGTGTTAGAGAAGAAAAGTGATATAACCATTGTTCCACGAGGAATTGCGCTTGACGAGGATGGAATTCGTCTTTTGCAGGGTATAGGGCCGTACCCGTCTATCTACAAGGAGATTGGAATCTGTGAGTATTCTTCAGCAAAAAAACTATTATACGTGCTTACTTGTTCCATTAGGCATGCACGCATTAGAGTTTATTGGTGGTACAGATCCTGTTTTGGATAAGAAGGCGTTCATGGAAATGAACTATGCGACAGTAAGAAGTCCTTACTTGGATACACTTCCGGTTTTGACCTATGTTTTGAATAGACAGAAGGTGGTACTGGGCACGTAGGATCTATCTGTCATAAACAACCTGCGCTAGAGAAGAATTTGCGGCAGGCAATGGCCTCGTCTCCACCCTGCGAACTGCGCTCCGGCTGCGCGGTCACCAGTCTATCCGAGGACGAAAACGGAGTAGTGTGCGAATACGGCGATTCTCAAGGAACTGAGCAATATGTGCGTGCGCATTTCTTCATTGGAGCCGATGGCAAGACCGGCTTCACGAGGAAACAGTATCTGGAGGCCCGAGGGATCACCATGGACCAAGCTTACAGTTAAGTTCCCATGCAGGGACCCTATGTATCTGTGATATATTGACATTTGAATAACAGCGTATCCTATGAAGAGACATGGGTAGCGCTGAACTGGAAGTTAAATCTTCCAAATGAGAAAACACACCCCGACTTTCCGCTGTGGAAGTTGGGATACACGCCCGAACAAGTGTATGAGCTATTTTTCCCACTTAACTTCCGCTTCATCTGCAACCCGAACAGACCATCTGTGTGTGGGCGTTTTGGATTGATGTCTGGCGGTTTGAATATGTGGTCTTGAAGGAAGAGGACGGAGACGAAATGGCCAAGCCCGAGATGATGAAGAAGGTCGTCTTCCCCTACATCATCCATCCGGGCAGTCGATACGGGTAAGTGCTATGTTTTATTATGCTCTGCAAATTGACTTACTGATTGAGAGTAGACAGTAGACTTACCCACGACATTGTCTATCCGGAGGACTGTATTACGGTCCTTTGATCACGCCCGTTTTGATTCTCGGCTCGCAGCTGCAACCGGTGGTCTAACGGCCGGGTTGTTCTATGTGGTGATTCTGCGCACGTTTTTCCTCCTTGTGAGTGTTTATCGAGAAATTCCCGAAGCATTTTCGGTGCCTAACTGACAGTTGGTACAGTCGGCGGCCAAGGCATCGCCTCGGGTTTCCGCGACGCCGTCTCTCTAGCCTGGCGCCTCGCAGTCCTTTGCCGTACTTCATCACACAGTCTACTTTCACACGAGAAGGTTCTCGAAGCATGGTATATGGAGCGCAAGCAACAGTTCGAAAAGTCTCTCGCGACCACCATCGAGAACGGTAGATTTGTAACGGAGAGCAACCCCGTGCGTATCTTCCTGCGCAATTTGTATTTGAGGATTGTGCAACTAGTACCCAGCTGGAGACATGAACTCCACCTAGGCCGGCGCAAGGAAAGTATGGTGCGATACAAGCATGCTGATGGGATGCCGTTTATGCCCGAATTTAATGGCGGCTTGTTTCTTCCCCAGGTCTACTGCATTACAGTTTACCGGACAGACACAGAAGTCCGGTTCACTGATGATGTGATTTTCTCTCAACAGAAAAAAGGTGTATTTCAGCTTCTGGTCTATTTAAAAACACTTGAATAAGTGCCTGTTGCACGGGAAGTGGTTTCTGACATTGACGACATGTCCCACGGCGAGGTTCGCGTCTCTGAAGGAACTTTTCTGGTCGAGGATATCTCATGTGATGGTATCGGACAGGATTCTGTCTTTCGGCTTGCTACCGGTGATGAGTTTGCGTAGTCGTCGCTGTGCGAGGGGCGACCCGCGCCGCAATTCTATGACCAGTATAGTCTTGGGGGAGAGCTGAAAGGAATGCGGTTTGCCATTGTACGGCCTGATCGATTTATATTCGCTGCTTGTGACAGCAAAGAAGATCTCAGGCGCGCAGCTGGTATTGTGGTCTCATTTCTCCAGGGATGAGAGACGAATCGCCTGTTTTTCGTGTAGGACTATATTCTGGACTTGATATACAGTATACATTTGGCATAAAATCCGTACAATCGAATGAGAACATATATTCCCAAGAGAATAGCTAAGGTATAGCACTCTGACTCTCCATTTCTGTGTTCCCCTGCAAAAAAAGAATCTGCTCAGCAAACTTCCTCGATAGTCCCCAATGGCCAATCCGGTGCAATAGATCAACTAATCCACTGAGCGTGCTCGATTCCTGTGTTTTGGGTTTTGTCAACTTATACTCATGTGCCTTAAAGAGTAATGTCTGGCTGTTGACGTTCAAACGGGCTAGCTCTGGAAAATCTATGCTGAGGGTTCCTGATGTGCTCGCGTGGTTGTCGGTACCAAATTCCAAGTATGCGTACCACACTGAAGCAGCTCTGTACAAAGCTCGAGGCACATGAATGGCCGGCTCTGCCCCTAAAGTCATGTTTTGAAGCTTCTGCAGAATGAGTGCCCCATGAAGAACGCAGCGACAGCCCTCTTGGGACAAGGCCCATTTGTGAACGTAGTCTCGATGAGGTAGTGATTCGTCGTATCCTTCTCGACCTATTGCAAGCTCCAGCCGATTAAAGTCGACGAAGAGGGAGATGAATATTGAATGCCATAATACCTCTAGACAAAACGGATCGGTGCCGCTGTCTGTCTTGGGTTGAGGATATTGGTCCAAAAATTGAATTAGTTGCTCTTCAAACTGCTGACACGTCTTGTCGCTCCATGCAGCTGGAAAGGTTCCCTTTTCCATGATGGACGCTACTATGCCTTGAAGCCTGGTATATTGACGAAACCCGCTTGATGATCCCATGTCGGGTCTCGAGTGAGGCTGTTCTCGTGCCTGGTCTGATATGTCAACCGGAGGAACTTCGGGATGTAAGGTGGATTGCTCCCTGTTCATGGTAGCTTTCCACCGCGCGGCAGTCGGAGCCACCCACAGCTCGTTACTTGCAGTTAATGGAAGTGTTGACTCCGCATGCTGCATGTACGGGTGGATCATAAAGAGTTCGGAAATTTCGGAGTCGAGGATGTAGAGGCCAGCAGCGACGCGGATCTGTTCTTCGGCGTGTGCCCAAGATTTCCAAGTCTCTTCCAGAGTATAGGTTAGGGAGCTCATGTGCAGCTGGCCTGTTGCCTGATGAACCTGGAACATGTTGCATCGGCGCGCCCAAGTCACCACCGTGCCATGGAATGCTTGTACGATGAGCAAGTTTCTTGGCTTGCCTGATAGCATACCGAATGTTTGCCCGATCAAAGCTGCTTGGGTCATTGCGAGGACCTCGTCCCTTTCTCTAGACAGGTATTTCTCCCATGATGCTAATATAGCCTTGTCGAGTCTCTCAAAAATTCTTGATCCCTGAGCGACGGCGTAATTAGAGCCCACAAAGAGACTCCCCATTGAGCATATGGAGAGAAGCAGAAGCGAACTTTTTGCCGAAGGGCGGAATGTCGGGGCATGTACCACCGGAAAGATGGGATTAAATCTCGTGAAATACATTTGAATACAGAGATTCTGGCTTTTGGTTAACGATTGCCAGAAAATGCGAGGCTCATGCTCACCAAAAAATCAGTCGAAGGCAAAGACTCTGATGGAACACACTGCTGAAGCCGCTGAGACAGATTTTCTCGGTATTTCTCATCTACCTCAGTCTGCTCAGGTATCGCATCGGGTGTGATATACCCAAGATCATGTACTCCAGTGAATGTGAACCACCGCTGGCGAACCTGATCTTCCTTGCGGTACGTAATCGGATTGTCCGGTTGCTGGATTGCAAACATTAGAGGATCAATATCACTTCGGGTACTGAGAGGTGAAAAGGAAGACGCCATGGTGGCCATCACCGATGAATTCAACGCATTCAAGTCGAAATCTTCGTTGGCCAGCCACGTCGGCGCCTGATAACCTCGATTGAGGTTCCATTGCACACTAGTGTTGCCTTGGAACACGTCATCAAGCGGACCGAAAGATGCAGCCTGGGAATGGGCATGTTCATGGCCCCCGAAGTCTGTTGATTGAGCAATGGTCTCTAGCTAGCCGGGGAGATGGGGGCTTGGTGAGTCGGCCGTCATTCCGGAGAACAGAGTGGTGCTCTGTCGGCGAGAACAAACTTGAAGCCGGCTCATTTTTGACCGGGACGAATGCAGAGGTTCTCCCCGACAGGTGTGAAAAGCTGTCACTTTCCGTATAAGGAACAGACGGGCTATTCAAGGCGCTATGGTTAGGCCCTGTGGGTGCCTCCGACGAGATGCTGGCGAATTGATGTGACCTAGTGTGTCGCAACCGAGAATCATGGCGTCTGAAGGACTTGCCACACGCCGTACAGCCGAAGGGCTTCTCTTTCGTGTGCGAGCGGATATGTCGGGCCAAATGCTCCTCCCTAAAAAACGACTGGGAGCACCAGGAGCAAATGCGCTGTCGCTGGACCCGGCTCCTTGTCTGCGGCATGATGGGAGTGGCGGACAGACCGGTGTCATTCAAACTTCATCGATCTTGCGATGGCGGAAAGGCCTTTGGTGTACGACTGAGTTGACGACGGGACGTTTTCCACTTCGTACACCTAAAAGAGACATCTTTCCCTGTGTTTTCAGCGGAAAGTACGTTTCTTCGTCAACTATGACACCCAAAACAAAAGTTTCATTGAACCCCATCCCCCACATCCCCACAATTACCGAGTTGATGCGGGTTAGTCTGCTGACATAATCCGCCAAGCGAATGGCCCAGGCGCGCAAGACCAGAAGCTTTGCAGAGCCATTAAGAGAAGAGATAAACAGAACAGTTTATGGGATATGACTCGGAGCAGACGAGCGCCTCTTTATTGATATATCACGATGAATTTGCCAACAGGTGATTTTTCGGGTCGTAATTAGTCAAGGGTGGTTCAAACGGGGTAAATTTGTTTCGCGAATTGTGACCAGAGTGACTTGACTGACTAGAGCTATGGAAAATGAACGGTTGTTGATGCTCCCTGATTCTGGAAAGACGGCCCGCCCATCTTCCCAGATTGATCTCCTTTCTCCAATGCTACTACTGGGAGATCCTCCAAGTCATCGTCCCACCCCCGCTATCTTACCCCACAATCCAACGGGACCTAGATGACAACGTTGAAAGAGCTACTGAGAGAGTTACAAGCAGAAGCGATATATAAATAGCTCTGAAAGCTCCCTATTCGATTGTAAGCACAGTCTTCCTTGTTAAGTCATATCTGAGCGAAACTGATTTACATTTTGCCAACATGCTCCTGCTGTCGCTCGCGGTCACGTGCCTTGTGTTTTGCCTGATCCATTACACTTTGAGAGGAGGCACAGGCCAGCGTTTGCCTCCTGGTCCTTCTCCTCTTCCTGTCATCGGAAACTTGCATCAAGCACCGCAGAAAGATCCGTGGAGAACTTATCAACAATGGACCAAACAATACGGCCCTGTCTTCCGTCTGCAGTATGGCCTAAATACAATTATCATCCTTGGCACTTACGAAGCGGCCCACGAGCTTTTGGACAAACGGAGCAACATTTATAGCTCTCGACCACGATCGGTTATGGGGGGCGAAAACGTTAGCAAAGGCATGCGCACGCTTCTGATGCCCTACGGTCAGCAGTGGCGAAATCATCAACGCCTTCAGGCCTCCTATCTGAACGTCCGCGTCTCTCAAAGCTACTGCATACTGCAAGACATTGAAAGCAAGCAACTCTTGAGCGAGCTGCTGGTTCCTGGGGTCGAGTTCTCGGATCGATATCATCGATACTCGTCGAGCTTAATTTTTGCTCTTGCTTATGGCCGCCGTCTTCCCACAGGAAGTGAGCCCGAGGTCAAAGCGATAGATCAAGTCATGGAGAATTTCCTCTATGCCGCGCGGATTGGAACTTGGATCGTGGATGCACTTCCTATTTTGAACTACCTACCCAAGCTTTTGGCCCCATGGAAAAGATATGCGGATAAACTTCACGATTTTGAATCCAAGCTGGCTCTCAGAAATATGAAGGATGGTCAAGAAACCGCCTCCTGGAATTGGGCAAAACAAGTTCGGGAAATGAAAGAGTCTCAACGCATGAGCTCCAAAGAATTGGCTTACGATGTGGGCATTGTTTATGAAGCCGGTAGCGATACGACTACCATGGCTTTGGAAGTTTTTACGTTGGCCATGGTGCTCCATCCAGATGTTATGAAAAAGGCACAAGAGGAGATCGATACTTTGATCCATAGCTACCCATCATTCGCGGACAAAGACCGGCTTCCTTACATTAATGCTGTTGTCAAGGAAGTTCTTCGATGGCGACCAGTTTCTGCTGGGGGTATTCCTCATTGCGTTACCCAGGATGACGAATATTTAGGATTTCACATACCCAAAGGAGCAACCGTGATCGGGAATCATTGGTCTATCTACCTAGACGAAAATGTCTACGAAAATCCTTACAATTTCAATCCGGATCGTTGGATTGAATATCCGGAGCTCCCCCTGGCTCCCTTCGGATTTGGACGCCGAGTTTGCACCGGTCAACACATCGCCAAAAATTCGTTATTTATCAACATTGCTCGTTTGCTATGGGCTTTCGACATCGGTTATGCTTGGGAAGAAATCGAAGGAGTCAGAAAAAGGTGTGAAGTTGACGCTTTCGCTTTCACGCAAGGTTTTAATTCCCGACCTGAACCATTCAAGGCCTCTTTCACCGTGAGATCCTCAGAAAAGGCCGCATTGATCCAAGACGAGTGGGGTAATGCTGAAAAAGATATAAATTCTCTCCTCACGAGTATTCGAAGTGCACAAAGTGCACAAACGGGAAAATGAAGGGGGGGGGGGTGGCTCAATCCTTATTAAATGCTACGCCGTTATGCGATCAGCCCGTGACTCCTGAATGTGAGAATGGAAGATGAAAATTCTTCGGGTGTCAAGCATTGGCCATTTTTGCCGTGCTTTTAGTTGTACGCACCATCCATGAAATAACTCTCGTCAATCTGTGCTCATACGGCGACCTGGAACAACGAGTCTATAAGCCTTGCTCGGACTCATGTCTATTGGCCTCTGCAGGACCAATCTATGACCATAGTGGGCGGTTCCTCGTAGAAAGGCAAGTGCTAGTCGGTGGCATGAGCAGAGCCTTCGTCAGACGATAATAGATGGTCCGTATCACTCAACAATATCTCCGCGGGTAAGCATTGAGATTCCCCTTCTTATAGACTAGGCCTCTGCATATCGTGTACTAACCTATGCCTCAGATTGAGCCGGGGACCCTTCCATTTAGATTTTAGTTGCTAGCTGGTCGGAATCAGACTGCCTTCCAACACTCGTGGCCGCGACTAAGCTGATTTACCTTCATAGTAGTAATATTTTTGCTTCTGATGCGAAAGTCATTTTTGTTCCAGTCTGCCAGTGAGAAATCCGGCCCAGGCGCCCAGACATGACGGCGCTGTCCAGTTAATAATACTGCTGCGGACGGTGGAAGTCGATCACGAAATTTAGTTATTTTCATGTTGAGAAAGCGGCCCCGGCTCTAGGGATACCAGGGGCCCAAGACCCATGAGTGGGTCGGATATCCAACGAGCTCTTGCCTACATCCCAATGAATGGTATCCTGTAATAATTCCATTGATTGTGACCCAGATTGCCTAGCGGCCCCTCCAGCGTCATCGCTAAAACCATCCTGCTCTCTGCGGATCTCGGCCAATGGCCTACACGAGCACGCTGCAATTACTGTATCCACTGTGGCATGGATCGCATCATCGCGTGATCTCCACCGTCCCCATACTATGCCGGTGCCTGAATGCCGGGACCCTGCGATGCGGCACGGTCCGAAGAGGTGG
>PQME02000291.1:0-16945 GCA_003004525.2 Aspergillus sp. MA 6038 | reverse complement strand
ATAACATATAAGAAATGAATATTAACCTTCCATTTGTTCTCTTAATCATAGTAAGAAATCTTTAATAGATACCGCTTGAATACAAATAGGCATAGAACTATGAAGTATACCACAAATTTCTGAACATTGACCAAAGAATGTCCCTGGACGGTTTACATAAACAGAAGCTTGGTTTAATCTACCAGGGTATGCATCCGCTTTAATACCTAAAGATGGGCAAGCATAAGAATGTATAACATCAGCTGCTGAAATTACAAATCTAGTGTGAGTTAACTCTGGGATAATAACTCTATTATCAACTTCCAGCATTCTAAACTGACCATCCTCTAAATCGCTTTCCGGTACTATATATGAATCAAACTCGATAAACTCGTCATCTTCATTAGTGAAATCGGGATACTGATAACTTCAGTATCATTGGTGTCCCTCTGCATAAACAACTAATGAAGGATCCATAACTTCGTCCATTAAATACAATAATTTAAAGGATGGGAATGCAATTAATATTAATATAAAAGCAGGTGTAATTGTTCAAATTAATTCTATTAACGTCAATTTAAATTTGGACTATATCTTTACCTCTAAATTTTTATTAGAAGCATTTCACGTGTAGTCTCTGAGGATCTTACTCGTAATACCTAAATAGGTTATTACTTTGATTTCCTGCTGATAATTCATTGTTGCATCCTTAAAATTTTCACTAACAATATTATTATATTATAGTATTTAAGGCTTTAGAAGTTTCCAGCATATAGTGAAATTTTATTCACAGTTATTCTAAGTTTATTTGGTTGAAAATTTATATCTTTCTTTAAATATTTCTCCTGATTGCATATATCTTACTACGGTACTACCACTTATACCTAAGAATTTAGCAGCTCTTTTGGTCGAAACAAAACTACCTATTAATTTAAGCCCTTCTGCCGAACATTTTTCATAAATATTAACAGGGTTTCCGTGTTTTGTGCTCATTTTTAATTTAGTCTCATCAGAGTGTTTTATTTCTAAAGCTTTTAATCTCATTAATTCTTTAGAAAGTTCACTTTGGGTTTTTCCATAATTTGGATTTAATACCCCTGCTTTTTTTAAATTCATTTTTTGATTTGTTTCCTCTGAAGGATTTCTACCAAATAGAGCAAATTTTTCACCTGAATATACTCCTTTTAGATATTTACTAATTTTTATTTTAGTATCTTCCAGATGTTTATAACCTTTAGAACTAGCAGCTGTTTTTAATATATTATACTCTGGATTTAATTTATCAAAATAATATTGTTCTCTTACGGACAAATCTGATTTATCACAATATTCTAGAATAGTTAAAGAAAAATTAGAATATCCATATTTAATTAATGCTCTACTTAATATAAATGTAGCTTTACATTTTATATGACTAAGATTTAAATAAATATTTAATCTTTTTGATATATCAAAAGATTGTCCTATATATACATCACCTGTAAGTTTATTAGTTAACATATAAATCCCAGATTTACCCTTGTTCTCTTTTAAGATATCACTTCTAGAGTTATAAACATCCTCGTATATTTTTACAGTAGAAAGGTCAAGGTTATTATTGTTATTTTCATTATCTGAATAGTTATCTGGTAAAGTAGAATAAGTTCTACTAGAAAGATAATTTATAGAAACAGGATTAGAAATATATAAACTAACGGCTTGAGGATTATTAGATTTTATATAAGGGAAAAATTTAAACTTGAAATTTAACTTAGAATACTTATGAATAGGCACGCATCTACCATGATTCATGTACTTGTGAGCTATAGGAGATTTTGATGCAACAAAATTTCTAATAATTGTTATCATCATTCACGTAACTGTGAATAATATAATAGCTAAATAAAACATGATATTATTGTGTAATTCCTCAACTCCTTCCATTTGAGGTGAGGCACTATCTTGGAAAAATAGACCTCATGGTGTTGGAGCATCCAACTGTAACTTTCCTTTTAATATATCTAAAAACATTTATACCTTTGTACAATTTATTCATTTATTCTTAATACAGTCCTTGGATAAAAGCTCAAGGTAAATACCTTGTGTTATCTACCTACATTATGGGCTGAAATGAAGTATTAAAAACCGTGAAGTGTTATATTAAAACAAATTTTTAATTTATTAATTGTAAATTAATGAATAACCACTTCAAGATTTATAATTAAAACTATAAGTTTGTCTACTTTCAATTTTTAAAGCATTTTTCCCTAACTCAAAAGCAAAACCTAAAGTTAATACAAGGAAAAATACTAACATAATTACTAAACCATATATTCCGTTTGTATATGCACTTACCACATAAGGGTAAACTAATAAGATTTCTAAATCAAATAATAAGAATAATAAAGCAAATATAAAGAAAGATATACTGAATTGTGTTCTATTCTGCCCTAAGAAAGAATGAAAACCACATTCAAAAGCACTATCTTTCTCTTGATAAGGGTTATGTGGAGAAAGTATTAAATTAACTGCAAGTAATATTATAGCTAAAATCGGTATTAAAAATAAAAAAAAAGTTGTAGTAGTCATTATAAATTTTGTTTATTTATATAATAAATTTAATTCACATTATTTATTAATTTCGATAAAAAAGTTTATACATTAGCCATAAATGCCAAATAAAGTGCAAATGTTATTATTTAATCGATTAAACCAAAAAAGCTATTTATAATTTTATTAACTCAAAAATTTATGGTAATAGATCGATCTCCTCTATTAAATAAAAATTCATTATTCCTACCTTAACCCTACCACCCTCCCTACTTTATAAACCAATCTATTATTTTTTTAATAATAGTATACCCATTATAACCCACCCACCCCTGGTTTATAAAGCAATATTTTATTAATTTTTTTTTCTAAAATTTATACAAATTGACTTAAAATTTAAGAATATTTTTATAAAATTAAGCAACGTATAATAATAAGAAAGCCATCATTAATGCGAATAACCCTGTTGCTTCAGCAAAAGCAAAACCTAATATAGCATATGAGAATAATTGAGCTCTTAATGATGGATTTCTAGCAACACCTAATATTAATGCACCGAAAACAACACCGATACCTACACCAGCACCGATTAAACCTGTAGTAGCCATACCTGTTCCAATTATTTTAGCTGCTTGTATCATAATATAATAAATATTTAAGGCGTACAGCCATTTAAGCAAGGTAACCTCAACTAATAAAGATATAAATTTTAATAAGTAACTTATATTATTAACTTGTAAATTTAAGTAGTTATTACAATTATAATATTATGTATGACTATATAAATAAATATTATAGTTTGATATTACACCTAACATATATAAGATTAAGCTAATTTTTTTTCTTTTCAATAAACATGCTTGTTTACAAGTATATAACTTATCCAAATATAAACAACCTATATTTCAAAATTCTGTTATTCTAATGTATATTTATACTAAAATAAGGTTTTATTAGGAATATATAAGATTAATATAATCTATATTTTTTAGGATTGTAAAGGAAGACTTGCAAAAGCATGAGGTTTAGGTGGACTAGTTAAACATCATTCTAATGAACTATTATTTCTAGTGAATAACACTTGGAATGTATCACTGAATAATTGTGGAGTTAATCAAGGGTATCTTGAAACTGCTTTACCTTCTGTTAATTGTTTGTAAATAATTGTTAAGAAGTATCATGTAGCAACAACACTAACGATAGAACCAACACTACTTACTAAGTTTCATCCGTAGAAGGCATCAGGATAATCACTTATTCTTCTAGGCATACCTTGTAGCTTTTCATATCTTTCTACTAAACTTATCGCATTACAGAATAAAGTATTTATCTTTATATATTTTATTAGAATCTAAATACTCTTAATAGTTTCTGCACCGATACGTAAATCTTTTACAGCCCTACACTAGCGTAACACTTAATAACTGTTTAATACTATAGCAAACATTAACTCTTTTTCATTAATTTAGCTAAAGTTTATTAAGACTTAGCTCTACCATTAAAACCTTTTCTGTTTTTTGAACAAAGTATTCATATTCTGGCTCTTGTGTTGGCCTAAAATTAGGGTTTTGTTCAGCTTCTGAATAACTATTTAAATTTGAATTATTGAATTGATCTGAAGATTCCCCAGAGTCTTCATTAAATTCATACATCTTGCTGATATAGTTATAATTTTCAGAAACTACAAAGTAACAAAGTCCTTTAATAAGTAGAAAGATATATTTAGCATATCACTATACTAATTGGACTATTTCTTCAACTTTTAAGTTGCAACACGTATAGTCTCTGAGGATTCTACTAATTAAATAGTAGATTTCCTGCTAATTGTCTATTTATAATGCCTACTATAAATAGAGATTCTAGCATACAGTGTTGTAATAAATATCATATTGCTATGATAACGAGCCTACTAGACCCAAGAAGTGTTGCAATAACCAAACAAACACTAATAAAAAAAAAATAATTTTTATAATTTATCTTTAGCTAAATATTTTACCTTAATGCTGAATACCTTAAATAATTAAAAATTTTTAATGTATAAAAATTAACTTCGGCGTGTTTCATAGCTTTATTTACACCTTATACGCTTGGGTGCGAAGTTATTGTGATTTACTATTAAACACATAAATTAATTTTAGATTGAATATCTCTTTTGTTGAAAGTCCTGGTATTAATCCTAACCTATAGCAGCTATTACTACTTTTCCATTTATTTGTAAGAATATACCTATCTATCTACCAGATTTGAATTAAAATACAATTTAATTATCTTTATTAAAAACAAGAATATGTTTACGTAATTGTTTATATTCATCTCGTTTCATATGTATTCTGAAAAATTATGCCGTCAATGACTAAAAAAAATAAGATTATATAAACATACTTATTAAGTGATCTAATAAAATATTATGACTTTTGAAATCCTTTATTTATTAAACAACAGGATATTTATTAAGTGAATTTTAAACATGTACAAATAATAATCAATTTCTGAATTATACCTATATTGTGATTTACCTACATTGTAGGTACATTAAATGTAGCTTATTTTCAGGATTTTTAATTATAAGAGGTTTAGCCTATAAATTATTAATAAAGGTAATAAATTTTTAACAATAATAAAAATTTTATAACGATAATAGCATTATTCAGATCATTACCTCATTGAGGATTTACATTAGGAATAATACTAAAATTACATTAATAGAAAGTTTAAAATTCATCTTTGCATATTACTTCTAAAGATAATAGCGGAACTAAGATATAACCCTCGGTGGTTGCTTCATAACCTACTCAGGGACAATTAAAAACCTTGAGGCGTTACGGAACACACCGTCGGGAGGGGGTGCCTCAACATGAAATCGGAGATTTGATAACCCAACTCTACTTAGGAACAAGGCCACGTAAACCTTTAGTTAATTTATTATACTATACCTTTCTTATAACTAAGTTATTTGAACTTCCAATGCAAAAGACTTACCTTTAGAATACCTAATGCCCTTTTGGATAAACCCTAGAGACTATAATCTTGTTTATTAGTCAATTTATAAGCACCAACAAATCATATATACTTAAATTAATTTGTACACATCCGGTTTAAGATAATCAAATACAATGGATATTTATTGTTTATTCCATAAATAGAGCAACTAGCTATAGTAAAGTATTGACGGCGATACGTTTAATTTTATTACCTTAAGACTCAAGCTACGGTAACTAATATAAATTTGGGTAAAACTTAGTTTAGATAAATTAATAGTGCGTTTTGGGATAATACTAATATTATAGATCATATCACTATCCTTAATTACCTGTCAAAAACCAAAGCGAAAAATAAACTAAAGAAAAACCTTAAATACGATCTCTTTAGTCATTATTTATTACATAAAAATAAGGAGGATACTTGGCGCGTGATCGTTGAAGTTGCCTTTTTTTTTTAAGGATTACCTGCTGATTAGGTATTAAAAATAAAACTTAAACTATAGATACAAGAGTATGCAAAAATCTAAAGTTTAGTTAAACACCTTTCCAGCAATTTACCAAGTTTTAAGGAGAATGACTCCTATTACACCATAATGTTGCCATTATAGGCCCCCAACACTTGAGGGAAGAATGTTAGATTACATTATATGGACTATATCTTAACTGTTTAATAAAATAACAGTCTCTTTCGTGTAGTCTCTGAGGATCCTACTAAGATACTTACAAGTATCCGTTGGTTTCCTGCTGATTGTCTAGATTTACTTAAAATTGTTACTTACCTAAAACGGTATAGTACTTAAGCCTTATGAGACTTTCCAGCATATAGAAAGATTGGTAGGAGCTAATCTTATTAATTTTGACGAGGAGTAGATTGTATAATTAAATCCTCACCTTGTAAGGTTACTCATTTTTGAGTATCTATATTTTTTTTTATAAACGTTCATCTAACTTTAAAATATTGTCTAGCTGCATTAATAGAAGGAAAAATCAATTCTTCACCCTTTAGATTATAACAGAAAACGAAATCTCCACCAAGTGGTGAAAGTTTACCTTTTAATCCTTTAGTTGGGTGACTATGAGTAAAATAAAATTTTTTAACACTATCGCTAATAGATTTTCTTATTTCAGGAGAAGTAACACTTCCAAATTTTGGATGATTCTCCTTTTTAAAAAGCTCTTTTAATTTATTTAAAGTTTCAATCGTATGACGATAACCAGATGAACTCCCTGCAATTTTTAATATATTGTATTTAGGTTTATAATAATTTATTCATTTTTGTTCTAAATCTGAGCAAATCAATATATCTGGTTTACAAAATTCTAATATAGCTAAAGAGAAATTTTCTAATTTATATTTCCTCATTGCTTTAGTTATTACTATTTTAGTAGACTTACTAGATTTTCCATGATAAAAATGACTAGTCATTCTTTTAGATAAATTAAGACTACTACCAACATATAAATCTTTAGTGATATTATTAATAAACAAATATACTCCTGATTTTTTCATTAATGCATCATAAATCTTTTTCTTATTTTCTTTAACATTTTCAAAGTAGAGAACAAAATCATCAGGGTTGATAGGTGAACCAGCACCTGATCATCCACTATTAAATCTTTTTCCTCTATCAAAATTACTTCCCATTACACCAACTCCAATGAACATTATTCAGAAGTGAACTTTAGCAGCAAAATGATCATATGATAAACCTAATATCTTAGGTATTCAGAAGTATCAACCACTGAATAATGCGAATACAGCTCCCATAGATAATACATAGTGGAAATGCATATTTAAATATATATATATATAGCTAACAAATATATTTAAATATTGGACTATCTCTTTATCTAATTTTGTTTATAAATGGTACTTTATGTCAATTAGGATTTCTATATTGTATTCAATCTAAAATAAAATCTGAATATTTTTTAAACTCTGTACTGTCTTTATAATCATTTTTATAATCTCTTATAACTATAAATTCCTTAATTTTGGATATTCTATAGAATTTAAAATCAGAATATAACCTATTTTTCATAAAATAATCGTATAAATAAACCATACCCTTAACCGTTTGATATTTAAATGTTATAGAATTGTGGGATTCTCTTAACACAACTGATGGTTTATAATAAGGAATAACATTTTCTAAATTAAGTTTTTTAGAATGTTCATTGTATTCAAATTCCAAATTACATTCTATTCTATTTCCCGTATAATTATAAACAATACTTCCATCAGTATCAACTACTCCTGCTAAATAAGGGTCATAAGGTTCAACGTTATAATTAGCTTCTTTATACTCTACACCTAGGTAGTCACATGATTTTTTTAACCCATCTACTTTAAGTCTAATTAACCCATTCAGTTTATTAACTAAAAATAGCATTTCTTCTTTTTTACTTACAATTCAAAGAGAGTGTGGTTTATTTTTATCTGCTCTAATTCTACCTATGTGTAAAGTATTCTGAATATAAGTTAAAATTCTAATATCTCTATTATGTATTTTAATTCTAATAGCTTTTAATACTAATTTATTATTCAATATTCTTAAATCAAAATTTCCATCACCATCTATAATTCCGGCTAACCATTTATAAAACAATAATTTATCTCCACTATTAAAATTAGATATTTGACGTATAGTCTCTGAGAATCCTTTTCAGTTTTCTGCTGATTGTATGTTTGTACACTTTAAATTATTATTAAATATAACAGGTTTATTATTATTTTCACTACCTATGGTAACAAGCTTAGAACTTGTTGAAACATCTATTTTTGAAAGATAAAAATTTAACATATGTAGTAAATAACAACCTAAAAACATAGTTTCCAGCATATAGTCAAATGCGTAATAATATAAATTATTAAGGCCCAATTGAGCAACAACATAGTAAGTATCATGGAAAGCTACGTCAAGTGATGCATTCGCTAAAACAACACCACTTACGGAATAAAGTGTTTATTGTAAATCTAATATTCTTTCATAACTAAAAATATATCCTTTGTAGGCACCACCTACAGAAGCATATTTTTTTATAATACTATGATTAATATTAAATGTTCTTTCAGCATCCATTACACCCAAATATTTACCTATAAATTTTTTATTTTCATCATACACAAACACTGCTTTTCTAATATGACTTTGATTGATAATCTCTGATACTAGTTTGCTACACTCTTTTGAGCATCAATCTGATATTAAAGGTGTATCAGTTATATTTAAAGGTAAATTACTAAGATATCATTCACCTCTAAATATTGTTTTTTCTTTGATAACATCTACTAATGTTGGATGATTTGACTTAATTAATTTCGCTAAAGTTAAAACTGAAGGAAAAATAACTAACAACTCTTTAAAGGAATTATAAACATAAACAGAATAAGCTGATTTAGCCTCAATCATTCTTATTTTAGACTCAGTAGAATGATTTTTTTCATAAAAAGGATTATTCTCACCTAATAAGGCTCTTGCTATTAGAGCTTTAGTTTTGTCAGAATGTATTCTATTTTTAGCTAATTCAGAAAGCATTTTTTTAGTTTCTTCTGTATGTTTATAACCTAAAGAAGAATAACCTTGTTTTAATACATTATAATAAGGTATAATTTGTGTTATATAAAAAGTTTCTCTAGTTATTAAATACTCAGGTTCAACATACTCTAAAATTAAAAGAGAAAAGTTGGATTGGTCATATTTAAGTAAAGCTTTTACTATAGGCATATTACTATTTTGTTTACTTTTTAAAAAAGCATTATTAAGATAATTTTTCATTCTAGAAGCCAAATTAATAGAACTTCCTACATAAGTATGACCATTTATCTTGTTTACTAAATAATAAACTCCAGACTTACCTTTTTGATCTTTTAGTATTTGATCTTTATCTTCTTTTAAGCTATTATAAGCTTTTACAGGTTTTAAATTTTTATTATCCTGTTTTCATGAGTTATTAGTTGAAGTAGAATAAAAGTGAGTACTAGTAAAACAAAAAATATAATAGGTTAAATATATAAATAAACACTTTATTCCACGGACTATATCTTCAAAGATTATTTTAATCTTTGGACTACTTATAGTCTCTGAGGATCCTACTAAAATACATGTAAGCATCCGTTGGTTTCCTGCTGATTGTTCAAAATTATGCATTGTCACTAGAAATTTAAAAAAAATACCTAGTAGCATAATTGTCAGAAGTTCCCAGCATACAGTAGTCTTTAAAGGGAGAGCTAAGTGGTTTTTTAATAACCCTCCGATAGTGAATAACACAACAAATCCTAATGCAAATAGCATAGGAGCTGTTAAATGTAATGAACCACCATAACATGTAGCTAATCAACTGAATATTTTAATACCAGTTGGTACTGCAATAATTAAAGTAGCAGCTGTGAAATAGGCTCTTGTCGAGCTTTTTGGACAGTATCATAATTTAATATTATATTAAATTCCTTGCGTGCTTGTCTCTGAGGATCCTTTAGTTGTAATACTTATAATTTTATCTATACCTTTTTTATCCAAATGTTTACCTTCTGTTATCATAATATATACTTTTCTAAATTTAAGATAACTTATATATTTACTTCCAAAAAGATGAAATCTATCAAAATAACTAATAAGGTCAGATGACGTACTAAATCCTGTACTTTTATAGCATCATATACCTGTACTATCTTGAGATAAATTACCTTTTTTTAAAAGATCATATAAAGATTTTAAAGGTAAATAATCGTTTTGTTTTAAAGAATATTCTAATCTTACACTATAACCTATTTTATGCGTATTGCTTTTTACAACATTAATATGAAAACAACCAACAACTTGTGTAAAACCAGCTAATCAATAATTATCTAAACTTAATTTTTTTAAAGGAGGTAAAAATTTTACATTAAAATCTTCACTATATCCTTGATCAATTAATTGCTGATATATGTAATGACTTATTAACTTACCATTAATTAAAGATATAATAATAGATAAACCTTTTTTATGTTTACAAATATATCTAACTGCTTTTTTATTTTTTATTTTATAAACATTACCATATCCTATACGCTTTTTAATAAGATAAGCTAATGAAGTATCATCTTCACTAAAAATGATATGTAATTGTTTTTTATCAAATAAACCATTTCCTTCTATTAACCCAGCTAAGAAATGACCAAATTCATTATCAGAAAAATCACTCTTATGTTTAGGTACATGTTCAGAAATAGTAGGCAAATTAGTATATTTATTATAAGTATTTTTAACAACTGCCGTAGCTTTAGTGTTAAAACTAAAGTTTCCTGCTGATTGTCCTGTTAAATAATAATACAATAAATAGATTGTACCTAACGCAATTAATACGAGTGGACTATATATTCAGGAGTTTCCAGCATATAGCAAGGTTTTTACCGTGGACACAAGTTTATCCACGTCTAAACCAACTGTATACATGTGATGGCTTCAAACTATGAAACCTAATACACCAATAGATAACATAGCGTAAACCATACCTAAGTACTAATCATAAACTTATAATTTTTAATAAGTATTATGAAAATGGACCATCTCTTAATCAACAAATTAATAATAATACTTTAAAGCTATTTATCCGTTAAACTATTTCATTTGATATTATAATATTTTCAAGCTTTACCTAAATCTGTGTTAACAGAAGCTGAATGAGCGTGAAGATTTCTAAGTTTATAAAAATCATTTGCCATGGTAATTCTCATTATTTTCTCAGTTCTACAAGGGTTAACTTTAAAATAGTCATTTACCAAAGATAAAACTTCTTTTTTTTTATAACAAGTTCATTTAAAAGCCTCTTGTTTAACCATAGGATAGATTGTACCTCCATACAATTCAACTAAAGCTTCTAATATGTATCTATTTTTTTGAACAGCTGTTATAAACAATTGACCTGACGCTTCATTAAAATATATACTACCTTCAGTATCAAAAAAACCAGCTAATCATCCACTATGATAAGTTAAAGGCTTAGGATCTTTTAATTCTATACCATAAATTTCACAAATTCTACCTAATTGTAAAATTCTTATAGGATTTCGAATTAATCCGTTAATATTATTAATTAAATTTAATAGACCTTTTTTATGATGTAGTCTATATCTTAAATGGTTATGACCACTTACTAATTTAACAGATCCACCAAATTGTTGTTTTATTAAGTATAGAATTTTTTTATCTCTAAGTTGTGTAACTATTTCTAGACTACAGTATCCTTTTTTAGTAACTAAAAAACAACCATCTCCATCAATAATTCCGGCTAACCATTCAAAAAACTTTTCATTTTTATTTTTTTGGTTATTACTAGACTGGTGAAAATAATTACTATTTTCATATTCTTTACTAATTTCATGATTGTCAGGTTTTTCTATTTTTACAAAACCATCTTCTTTTAATGAAGACGTTGTTGTGTAAAACGATACATAATTTAACGCTTCAGTTATTAATTTTATTGAAGAAAACAAGAAAATTAAAAAATATTTAATAAAAATTAAAAAACCACAGTTTTTAATTAAATAGTTTAAAGTATAAAACAAAGTTGATCACAAACGTATGGCCTCTGAAATTCCTACTAACATGCTTAACCCAGTAAATTCTTTTATACTCGGTTTGAAGTATACACTTCGTGTTTTGGTTATCTGCGGGTTATCATAAATTTCTAAGATTTTTACTAATGAAACTATAAATTTTCATACCATGGGAGTACTTAGAAATATTTCTAAAAATAGACTGACTTTCCTGCATATAGTTTGTTGCGTTAATAAAATTGGTTTTATTAAAGAGCTACTAATGTAACCGAATACGTTTTTTCCTGAAGCTGCAGATATTACTGTACTAATAATACCGAACCCTGGTATAATTAAAATATAACAATAATTTTGATTAATCGAATAGTTATATCATAATCTATTCCAATTAATACTCAAAAACTTATCGTCTTTGTTAGGACTTTATCTTAAATTGTATCTCATTGAATCTTTTAACTTTAAGATCTTGTTTATACCTTGTTCAGTTAAATGGAGTTTATTTTGTATTAATAAATAGGCCTTTCTCCATTTTAAGTAATTAATGTATTTAGTAGACTGTAAATGATATTCGTCAAAATAATTTATTACATTTTTAGCTGACCCAAAGCTAGTTGATCCATAATAATATGTATCCTGGGTTTTCCTATAACCTATATTACCACCAAAATAATCTTTAATTAAATTTAAGATATCTTTATTTTTTTGATCAATCTGATAATTTAATCTAATTTCAGATTTAGATCTAGTAGCTTTAGATACAACTTTAATTTGAAAACTAGCATCAGCATCAGAAAATCCAGCTATTCAATAATTATTAAAATCTTTGGTAGAATTAGTTTTCAAATCTATGTTTTTTTTTAAATTGTCATATCTATGATGACTTAATATACTATCAATAACCTGGTTATATTTTGAAGTTCTTAATTTACCATTAATTAAATTAATTACTTTTGTAAGCCCTTCTGTATTAGATATTATTAAAAGATAAGCATTTTTATCTTTAACTTTTCTAACATTACCGAAACCTAATCTTTCTTTTATAAAATAAGCTAAAGAAGCATCAGATCCACTAAATACTATTACTAATTGCTGTTTAAAGCTAAAATGACCGTCTCCATCTATTAAACCTGCTAAATAATGTCCAAATTGATTATCGCTAACAGGTTTTAAATGTTTAGAGTTATGTACAGAAATAGCTTTCACATTTTCTGTATTAGATACAATTTCGTTGCGTAAAGTCTCTGAGGTTCCACCTCTATATAATAGAGGGTTACCTGCTGATAAACTTCATTGTTTTAACTTTGTTACTATATCATTTAAGATTGAGTATTTAAAACTAAATAGCGAAGTCGTCCCAGCAAACAGCAACGTTAAGAAGCCTATATTTTTGACTTCTGGATGTCCGAAGAATCCAATTCCGTACTATGTAAAAATTTATTCACCTCTATTGATTACATAGCCTTATTACAAATAAGCCTTTTACTCAGTCACATAAAAGAGGAATCCGACTGTACATTAAGCGACATTTAAGTCACCCACCAGTGAAGCAGTCTGTTGTGGCTTATATAGGAAACCAACGGTCTTGTTCTATTTGAGGAAGGATTTTGACCGTACCACTAGTGTTGCCCTATCTATTTTTTTTTATTGTTTTTTCCTAATAATTGCACAATATATTTAGATAAGACTAGGGTTGCGGTATATATATAGATATTCTTATTTTAAGGTCTTACTTTGTTTTACATCTGCCTTAAATAATTTAATAGCTTAAAGCTAAACCGGTCCCTGTTTTCCTGAATTGTATTATATTATTATTATTTATTAATTCCTTTAGCTAAAGAAATCAACTCTGATCTTATATCTTTATTTAAATGTTCTTTATTTACTAATCTAGAGTGAATGGTTTTTCATTTTAAATAACTATCTTTCTTTTTTGTGACTAAATTAAATCCATCAAAATAAGTAAATAAACCTTGACAATTTTTTACCCCGTTAATTCTAAGTTCTCAAACATTATTAACTGAATGAGGCACTACACTACCATCCACTGAATAGTTTTTTAATATATTCTGTATATGTTCAAGAACATATTTATTGGCTTCTCATTTTTGAGTTAAGATATATCTATATCTAAAAGCAGAACTATTAGATAATAAAGAACAAGTAAACGAACCTTCACCATCAGTTATACCTGATAATCAAGCATCCTGTAAAGTAGGTATTATTGTATCAATTTTAGGTTTAATAATATCCATATTATTTTTAAGTAATCTTTCATTAAAAGATGTAAGAAAAGTTAAAAATCTAGCATTTCTAGTAGGAAAAACCATATTTCCATTAAATATTAAAGAAATTAATGTTAGATTTTTTACATCTTGAACTATAAATCTGTGAGTTTTTTGCTTGGATGACTGTACTGCTACCTTACCAAAACCAAGATTATCTTTAATATAATTTAAACTATTAATATCAATAGTAGATTGAGTAATAACAAAAGATAAATCCCCTCTTTTGGCCATAATAAAAGATCCTTCTCCTTCAGAAAATCCTATAAACCATTGCAAAAATTGAACTGAAGGTTTTTTTGCATTAGGATAATATTCATTAAATTTTGAATAGAATGATTCAAAATTATATATCTTATTATAGTATAATACTTTACTTAAAAATAATCTACTTTTAGACATTACAAACATAATAAATAATAATAATAATAATCTTTCTCTTAAGAAAAGATGTTGGTATAAGATAGGGTCACCACCACCAGCTACTTCAAAGAATGAAGTATTAAAGTTTCTATCAGTTAAAATCATAGTAATACCCTATTACTTTTGGTCTACTGGAAAAAAATCCCATAACTATAAATATAAAACTTAGTTTCAAAAATAACGTAGTCCCGTAGGGCTACGTTATTTAAGGTAGACACTCAATTTCTCTCGAAATTGTTTGGACTATATTTTATATTTTCAATTTGTAAAATTTTTGTAAATGATCTCAAGTAAAAACAGTTCTTTTATCATTCATATTAGATTTTATATTTAAAAATTTTTCTTTACCTAATTCAGTTTTATGTTCACCATTATTAAATAAATCTACAACTTCAATTCAATCCATAGAATCTAAATACTTAGTCCCAAAAAGTGGATATTTAATTAAATAATTCTTGGCTTGATTATTTCCTTGTAAATTAGTAGTTCTAACTCTATACTCAGGAGTAGATTTATTTAATCTTGTTTCTTTAACTTCAGTGTTAACTAAATCAGCAATTTTATTTAAAAACTCTTGATTACTAAAACCTTTATGATCTGTTTGTCTTTGAGATATTTCAAATTTACATTCGAACTTTGGATATTTACCGTTAAGTGTACTTCTAACCTGAAAAGAACCATCTGCTTCTATAAATCCTGATAGTCAGGCATTAGACTCTAAGGGTTTATTATTTAAAGGCCTTTTTTCAATATTTATATTACCTTGATAAAAATCAATCAATTTATATAAACTATTTATCTTAGGTGTTCTCATATTACCATTTAATAAAGATATAACAAATAATATACCCTCTTTATTATTTATAGTCAAAATATAAGCATTAACACCCTTTTTTCTAGAAAGAGAACCAAAACCTAATTCTTTTTGAATCATTAAAGCTAGAGGTAAATCTTTTAAATGAAAAACAATTTGAATTGAAGGATAATTCAATTTACCTTTAGGTGATCTTAAAGTATTTGGTACTATTATAGTACCGTCACCTTCAATAAGACCTGCTAAATAAGCAGCAAAAGGTAAATTATTATAATTATAATTATTATTGTACATCGAATGCAAAGATCTACAATGAAAATACTTTGGCGTGTAGTCTCTGAAGAATCCATCTAAGTTTAAACCTATATGGTTTCCTACTGATTGTGTTATATAACTATAAATATATAACAGTTTCCAGTATTTAGCCAAATTTAATGCCGGCAGTTTTCTATGTTTACCGGCTAATACAGGTAATGATAATAATAACAATACTGCTGTTATTACTACAGCTCAACCAAATAAGGCTAATTTATGTAAACGAATACCTGGACTTCTCATATTTAAAAGAGTTGTTATGAAGTTCATAGCTCCTAGCATACTACTAATACCACTTAAGTGTAAACCAAAAATTGCTAAATCAACACTTGGTCCACTGTGTGATTGGATTCCTGATAATGGAGGATAACTATGTGTTGGTAACCTCGTTTTCCTTTTTTTAAGAAAATTATCGTTACACTCAATGAGTTTCCTCATTGTTCGGACTATACCTTTATCTTAATAACAATAATAATTTATTTTTTTTCATATGACTCAAAATCTTCGATACTCATTAGTTTAGTTTTAAGTTTTCTAATTATATCTCTAATTTTACATAATTTATCAAAATCTCCTTTATGTTTTACATAAGATCTTGCTCATATTCTATACTCTACTGATTTCATACCTTTCATTGTATTATGGAAATAATCTATTATATTCCCAATGGCTCTTGAATTAGTAGTATCTAAAATATAATAATTATGTTCTGATTTAAATCTAATAACAGTTGGTATATGTAGTATACGTCTTATTCCTTCTAAGACTATTTCATCTAATTTTTGACTTATACCAAAACCATGAACAATTCTAGTTTTATCCTTTGAAACTAAATAAAAACTACCTTCAGCTTCTATAAAACCTACTACTCATGGTTTAGTCATTACATATGTAACGTCTTCCACAGCTTCAAACGGTAATTTTGTTTTATTTCAAACATTTGAAATATATCCTTTAGGTATAGATTCTTTCTTTATTTCTAACAAATATTTATCTTTCTCAGCTTTAGAAAGATTTTCATCTTCTAATATATTATATGCTTTCTTTAAATTTAAATAATTAAATTGTTTGCTAGTTAAAA
>PQME02000290.1:0-17153 GCA_003004525.2 Aspergillus sp. MA 6038 | reverse complement strand
AAGTACAAAAGTGAACAGAATCGGTGTTATGGCCTATCCCTGAGATCCCCCACAAGATAGCCAAAGAAAATAGTCATAAAAAAAAAGCAAAGATAAAAATCATGGAAGTAAAAATGTTGCCATTTCTCTACTTATAAGAAGGGTACGAATCTTTAGTACTATATAGTCACATACCTAGATAAATATAAATACATCTGGTAGGTATGTCTGTAGCTAAGAGAATGCGTGTTAACCAACAAAATCTGCAGAACTTTGAATGTAATTTATATAAATATTGAACCTCCAGATCCATTATTATGCTATTGATGAGGCATAAACCAACTACATTTTATAGAAATAATTTTTATTTTAATGTCTATTAGAGTACTGGCTCAAAAAAATAACAAAAATAAGTGTTTTTGATAAAACCATCTTTCTTATTGTTGTGCGATTATGCGGGAGTATTCAAATATACCTTTTACATGGGATCCCCATACAAAAGCAGAATTTATCATGGTGATAATTATCATCACGGTGGGGCCCACCCACGGCAGCAAACAGTGGGTGGGTTGTAGCCACGAATTCACGTTCCAGCAGGCACATCATACTACTAGAGAAGATGCTGCCTGTATGCTTGTATGACAAAATATAATGACATTTTACAGAGTGCCTTTAGGATAAAATTAGCATTTTCACTTTATCAATAACTGAAACTCATCTATTGGAGTTCTATTTATATTTGTAGTCTTTCCTTGCCTCATGGCTCGTGAATTGTATTACATACGGAATAGTCGCCATTTGGTCTGACCCACAATGCTCCGACGAAAACACAAGCCAAGCAGTTAACTGATCTAGAACACAATCAGAACACAATCAGGATTGGAGGAACAGATGCCCCCCCCCTGTTCCAGGCAAGGCTACATACGGCGGACTCAAACCATTTAATCGATACCAGCTTCTAAGTTTTATAAAACTTTTAAAAAGTTTTAGAATGTAACTTTCTTAGTGGATAGTGGTAAATTGGTAGCATTTTTTATCTCTTCATTTTTAAATTTCAAGAAGCATCTAGAATAGCTTGATTTTTACTTATTTATTAGGGTAACTATGTAGGTGGTAGAGGAGGTCTTTATCATTATGAGGTAGTGACAGCTAAATATTGTCGATATCCTGGAAACATCCCACTAGGCCAAGAAAGGAGTCAACTCCGCTTTGGACCCTGGCTGAGTGGGCGGGCAATCAGGTGGTCAATGGTTTACGATATCTAAGTACTCTGTAATACTTTAGAAAGGATGACTGGATAGTTGTTCTAATACAAGAGTATAGGAAACATTGGACGTAATCACCGTTAACAAATGTACTACCTAGTTACACTCAGCCTGTTCTAGAAATTGGCCAGACAGGAGTGGCAACGCTGTAGTGGAAATGCATATCAAAGGCCATGAAGAATTTAGTGGTCTTTCCGCCATCACCCAGATTACTCCACAGACTGCAATAGTGGTCCTACTCACATTTATTTATAAAAAGCATACACGGTCCCGAAAATCCCACATGGTCAATACCATGCCGGAAAATGACAAAGATAATCATACCTCTGCTGAGGTTGCCCGGGTGTGTACAAAGACCTGGATTGACAATGAGAGTTGAGAATGGTCCTGATGCTAACCCAATTTTTCCTACTCCGTATAGGCACTGAAAGATATTGCTGAGTATTAAAACCAATCAAATATATCATAGATATAGACACGGAGTCTAACTTCATCTATAAAGCGGCGAAAGAGCAGCCTTGGCACTGGAAAACAAGCTCAGCGACATAGAAAGAAAAATCGATGATTTTCTCGCAGAATCCCAAAGATCAGAAAGGCACGATGCTCCTGACGCGCGAGACAGGACTTCGGGGGATCAAGAAAACAAGTCAGACAAGTGAAATCGTCCGCCCGAATCCTTCTCAGCCACGCCGACTTCTGTGATTATACCGTCGATGAGCGTCGAGGGAGTGATGTCGAACGCTGGGTTCCAGACGTTAATTCCCTGTGCTGCAATGCTTATAGTATCCAAAGACACGTCAGTAGCGTCATTTTCAATGCGAGGACCTTTAATCCTGGTAACTTCGGAGGCAGGGCGTTCCTCGATAACGATTTCGTCGCCCGACTTAGTAGCCATGTCTATCGTGGTGAGTGGCGCGGCAACAAGAAACTTAATACCATGATGTTTTGCCAAAACAGCCAGGCTATATGTTCCTATTTTATTTGCGGTGTCTCCATTTGCAGCCACTCTGTCTGCCCCAACCACAACTGCCCTGATGCCAGCATCTACTCGTGCTAGCAGTGAACCTGCCATCGAGTCGGTGATCAAGGTAGCGGGAAGGTTATCGTGGACTAGCTCAAAAGCTGTCAAACGCGAGCCCTGGTTGTATGGTCGAGTCTCCGTGCAATAAGCATGTCGTAACGCATTCTCGGTGGCTAAAGAGCGAATTACGCCCAGCGCGGTTCCATATCCGGATGTCGCAAGAGAACTATCGATAAAGAATGATTAGACGGATGCGAATTCTCAAGATGAAACTATAAGACATACCCGGTATTGCAGTGTGTGAGGATGCCAGCCCTAGGATTGTTTGGATCGAGAGCATGTGCAATAATCCATTGAGCTCCATTTTGTCCAATCTTTTGGTTGTCCTCCAAATCCTTCTTCAAGAACTTTTCTGCTGCTTGGACGAAAGTAGCAGCAATATCTTGGCCAGTCGACCCATTCACACCCACACGTTCAGTCACCAATGCCTCCAGCTTACGAGCAGCATCATCAAGATTAACGGCAGTGGGCCTGCTGGTCACAAGATAGTGTAATTTCTCCACGATGAAGACTCGAACTTCTTCTGCATCGCCGGATAGCTTTTCATCTTTGACTAGCCCCTGAAGCTCTGATGCCAGTGCAAGAATAGCCACAATTGCAATTGCGGGTGCGCCTCTCACACGCATTTCCTTGATTGCATGCCAACCGTCTTCAGCTGTCCGTATAGGAACATACTTTTCAACGTATGGAAGCTGTAACTGGTCAATGATGGAGAGATTGCCACCAGCGTATTTGATAGCCTGCAATGTCATCTTGTATTTGGTCCTGTAGGAAATATGTCAATACTGTGATGTGACGTGTTAAGTGAATGCTCACCTTGAGTATAACTCACAATTTCTTCTATGTAAATATATGATTTGCGCTCATTATCTCACCAGTAAAACTCTGTATGGAGGAGCATTGGGGTATATAGGTGGGGTTTCGGGGAAATATTTACGTCCAAAAGAATATTACTTACTCCATGCTGTACAACCATTATATATAGATCATGGGAATAATGTACCTTGCGAAGTGCTGCATCTTGAAATGGTAATAATAAAATATAGTATGTCTTGGTATCCCTGGTACATAGATACCCCGTATTTTTTGTAGCTCAAATTGTACCGGTATATTTCCTTTCTCATTTCCTTCTTTGTCGTCTGTGCAGGCTACTTATGTACCTCGCATTGCCGTCACATCTGAACTCAAATAGTTGACATGCTGTGAATTACCCCTTTGCTAATCTCAAGACTTGGATGAAGGTACAGATATATGCTGTTTAGTTCTTGCTTGAACTCGGATTATAGTGGAGGGCAGATTTGCATTGTTCATCCAGAACAGAACAGGCCAGAATTGGCATAGTGACAGATGATTCCCATGTATATGGAGCATCATTATCCGTTTATTTTCTGTCTTTCCCCCTCCCCAGCCCTGTTGGTTCACAAGACGGTCAACATTTGCCTCGTTCTAGACATTCTGCGAAAAAGTTGATGGCGAATAGACGCAGCTCTCTATGCCAACATAGTATTCAATTCGCGGATATGTAAAGCACTGAATTAGGGTGTATGTTAGAACACTGTAAATTGGCCAGAGCATTATCAAACAAACCATTATTTCCCCGGACAAAGGCATCCCCATAACTCTGCCTTAAATCTCCATTCACATATTCCTTGGACTTTTCAAGCGCAATATTCATGTAACCATCTACTGATTGGAGTTCACCTAAAAGACACCATTAGAACTCCTAAGAAACATCGACCGTGAGTGGAATAAAACCTTTATAGACAACCCCAGAGTTCAGTTTCACAGTCACTGGCGCACCAATGATCTCACTGAGGAAAGATGATGGGTCTTTACCCTCGGATGGTGCACCGTTTTCCATTTTTGCTCTCCAGTTTAATTTGTAGACGAAGTAGTTTACAGTATTTCCTTGCTGTGTTCTCGGAGCTTTGTAGATATAAGAGTTGAGCTGCTCTCCTCCGCAGTGGGGGTAATGCCAAGACCCGACTAAAGGCGTCGTTTTTTCTGTCATAAGGCTACTGATTACTACTGCCCACAACACTGGAAGCTGGGCATTTTCAACAATCTCTTCACATTTACAGGCAGTATGCCTTTTTATTTGACAAACTGTCTCAAAATATTATCATCGACATATTCAATATCTAAATATCTAGAGAGTGCAAGTGACCCAGTGCGACAGATCGCGTCCTTTTGTCATTTGAACATAAGGAGCAACTTTGGCGTGTCGAGTTTTTACTAAAATATCACCATGCGATCTTTCTTTAAGAGACCATCTTGGGCGAGTAGAGATACCGAAGATTCAGCTTCTGACTTTTATCGCCGTTCGGAGCAAACTTACGGTGATATAATTGCCGCTACAAAGGAGGCACGGGAAAGGTCAGCCACAAACACTGCCAGTGACCACTCAGTGGAAAATAGCAAGACAACTAAGTGTCGCCGGATTTCCGATCAAGTGTGCGTCAAGGATGACACATCATCGGATATTAAAATCCAAGACCCCGGGGTAATAGATGACCAGACATCCCCGTTGCTCAACCCCGAAAATGGCCCACGCGATGTGCCTCGGGGGTTAAGGGGGCACAATTCACAACGGTTCCCGTTCAGAACAGAGCTTCTTGTTACAAGTAATGATGCAGCTCATGATCGTGAGCCTTCGCCGCACGGTCAGTCGGCCCACTGGGGGCATCAAACTCATGGCCGATCTCCCACCCGATCTCATGAAGGATATGAGAAGACAAGTGCTGTCGCCGACGATGATCCGGACTCTGACGATATTTCCTTAAATGGCGGCGGCCAGAAAATTGAAGGCGGAGCGAGCCATCACACGGATGCGCAGGAAGATATGGTCGTACAGATACTGATAACATCAGAAATTGAGAACACAAAACCGTTGATTGTCCATCGGAAAATATCTCAATCATTGAGAGAGGTTCGCTTAGCGTGGTGCAAGCGCCAAGGCTTCTCGGAAGGAATGCAGGCATCTGTATTCTTGATCTGGAAGGGCCGAAGGCTGTTTGATGTCACGACATGTAAAAGCTTGGGGGTAAATACTGGGAACAATTCTGCTCGCTCGCCTATACACTCTCCTCTGGACGATGGACAAACAAATCGTGTTCACATGGAAGCAGTTACAGAGGATCTCCTTTCTTTAAAGCGACGACAGCAGGAGCAATCGCATTCGGCTGAATATCAAAATGACACAGAATCGTCTGATGTCAGACCTAAACAGCAAGATGTGCTGATTAAAATAATACTGAAATGTCCTGGATTGGTTGATTACGGAATTAAAGTCAGCCAAGAAACCCCAGTCTCGCATGTCCTTGCGACTTTTAAGAATGCACAGCGCATTTCTGCCGATAAAGAGGTCTATCTCCTATTTGATGGTGAACGCCTGGATCCAGGATCTCGCCTTGTGGACTACGATATCGCAGATCTAGATTTGGTGGATGTAATAGTTAAATGATACTCTAAACTTCTGGAGGAACATTGGCCATTACATATTATATTTTCCTTTAGGGCTGGGAAAAAAATAGGAGAGATCACGGATTCGCCTGTTGCAGAACAGGCACCAAATTATTCAAACAGTAAAGGAAAGCAACCCACTATTGATATACAGCCCATTCCTGGTTCCATGTAATATGATTCATGTGTATGCGTGTGTTTGGTATAGCCATAAGCGGCAACTTCGCAGTTTGCAAGCGGGAAAATTTTGGTAGACCTCAGTTACTCCACAACCGCACCATCTACTCACTCTTCTATTTTGCTCTCTTTTCATTTTGTCTAAGTCACACATTCAGGCAGGATGAAAGTAATCACAGCCAATTTTATGACCTGTGCTGTAAAGGGTTGTAAGGCTTCGCCAGCATCCTTTCCACTTCATTTCTGTGATGCCGAATTGGAACTACAGGAACTGGATTTTGAGGCAGATTTTATACGTAATATCATTCCCCGAATCGACTGGGATGGGCTGCGAGTGACTGCGAGCGAGGTAAGTAAACACTCCTTCCCGTTCGATTGTCTATTGCTGTACTGACTGTACGGTTGTCACCTCTTCAAAGCTTGGATTCCCCCAGATCCCAGATGCAAAACCTGAAGACGATGCACTTAATGATGAGCAAACGTTGAGGGACCTACATCGGCTACTCCTAGAGACTCAGGTCATGGAAGGAAAGTTAATATGCGGGAATTGTGGCCACCGGTATATGATCAAGGAAGGGATCGCAAATTTCCTTCTTCCTAGCCATTTGGGTCAGCAAACCACTCTCACACTTATCTTTCAAACAACAGCTCGCTAACTCACCGCAGTTTAGTTTCGTGGTGATTCCCAGGCGTTCCAATAGGTTGTTTGAAAACCATCAGATGACTTCACGGTGTGCGTGTGATGTTGTATGATATATGCTACTTTGACTGGGAGATTGATTGTTCAGAGAGCATCATGCCTCCCGTTCCGTACAGAAGAAGGAAAAAAAGACCGGTATTATACTTGCGATAATATTACCCAGGCTATTGGTTTTATTGCTCGAGGGCATTCATGCCTTGAAAATTGCATTTGTGTATATGAAAATTGTTTTCTATAGTATATGGTACATGGCCGTCATAGTTAATTCGTATATCAAATACCGAAAAAGCACTTGACACAACTAAAAAGTTTTGTCCTGATACTAGTCGCCCAACCTTCGACCAAAACGCCTTAAATCCTAGTATACTCGCCGTGAACACCGAACTATATCAAAAAGCGAGGGAACGGGGAACGAAGTAGAAAGACAGAGACTTGAAAGATAAGCAATAGAGCAGCACTCAGACAAGGGGGGAGGGAATGCGCGCGAATATTGGTTTCATGACGATTGCGCTCAGTTGAGGAATCCTTTGCAACCGGTAGAGCCACAAAGGCATGGGATTCTGTCATCACTGTCCCATTCCCTCTCGAATTTGTAGTCGTAAGTCAACTCCTCATCTAAAGGCTGTTAGTTGACCAGCCCATTTATATATCCAGGCAGAGCTATTAGCAAAAAGGGGAAGACTTACCACGCTCGATATCCCGCAAAGCATATATAACAATCCGCTTACTACCATCAACCTTGATGATTTTGGCAGTGCAATTAGGCGTACAGCTGTGGTTGATAAACCTGGCAATACCACCGCGCTTCGTGGCGTCAATGACTGTATTTTCATCAATTCGAAAGAGATAACTGCTGCCAATGCCGCTTTTTAGATATTGCCTTTCTCTCATATCCGCGACCTGTTGTCGCACTTTCTCTCCGACATATTCAATAATCATGTCATTCGCTGTTATGTTCTCTTCGGCATAAAGTCCCCAATTGTGAATGGCAGACCGAGCAAAGCGTACTGGCTTCTTTCGTTTCTTAAGCTGGTTAAAGCGAAGCACATCGCCATCCCCGCTTTGGATCGGAAGCGCTTGTTTCTGCGCGTTTATATCGGCAATGAGTCGACGGTTATTGACTCTTGTTGACCTCGAGGTCGACTTTGAGATAGTCTTCGCAGCAGCAATTCTAGCAGCTTCAGCGGCGGTAGCTTGTGGGTCATTTTTCGCCTTGGCTTCCCTCTCCTCACGGGCCTTTTGAACCTTGATCCGGTGTGGTAAGTACTTCGATTTCTCCGCCTCTAGGATCCTCTTTCGTCCTTCGGTTCGAGCTGCACCTGTCACGTTGGAAACATAGTAACCGTGGATGATTGTCTCCTCATGCACTGGTCCAGTATCGCCTGGACGATTGAGCGTCTTGATCTCCTTTTGTCGCCAGGCCCATGCTGCTAAATTACCAACATTGGACTTGGTCCGGTTGGCCAAAACTTCTCGTAAGAAAAGCAGATCTTCTTCATCTTTCACCAAGTTCTGCCAACCATCGAGGTCCAGGATAATCGCATCATCATCCTGAACGGTTGCACGAGGTTCATCGTAAGACACATGCCATTCCACCTCAGTCTTGGATTCTCCAGGTCGCTCGACATTATCGATAAGGATATCGACTGCTTCATGCACGGGAGTCTCAACGTCGAGCCGGTCTTCTGATCGGGCGGCGCCTGATAATAGTGTATCCGAAGGGGTTTCTGCAATATCTGCCGTGGCAGGAAGCGGCACTTTCAGTTTCTGTTCGTCCGTTTCTCCAACAGAACCGACACCGAAAAGTTCATCATCTTCCTTTTGCCTCTTTCGTACCTCGAGCCCTTCGCTTGCTCTCTTCCTCTTACGAGATGGAGATAGGGCATCGTCATCATTCGATTGCAAATTGTCTGCTGGTTCGTCCGCCGCATCATCGTTGACCCCGACCTTTCCGGCGGCGGGAGATTGTAGGGACCCAGATACGGACTGGTCATCATTATCGGATTCCGAACCGTCTGAGCTCATCCGGCTGGGAGGTCGACTATCCGTGTCCCGTGAGAACGGTGTTCTTTGGTCATCATCTGAGTCGTCATGGTCATGTAGCTGCTGCAACCGATGATAAAGAGGTCTGGCTTCTCTTCGTCGCACGGGTTGTCTGCGCCTCTCGTCCAAAAAGGCTGCGTCTGCTCGATCTAGGTGACGGGCCTTCCGAATCCGCGGGAGCGCAAGCACGTTTAGCCTGGACGCACTGAAAGGGCGTCGTTGACCGTTGGATAAATCAGAACGGGAATCGGGAGTTCCACCGGATGCATCGAAGTCGAGCCGAAGCATAGGCCTTCTAGTTCCCTCTGGATCCGAGATACCGAGTTTCTTCCGTTTGGGGGCATGGCGATCTGGGTCAAGATAATCGTATAAAGCAGGCGCAGCGATGCGGGATTTCACATCCTCAAGGAGTTTGTCTTTCAGATCACGGATGATCATGGATAGAACCTCCTTGCAAGGATCCAGGTCGATTACCCGCAACTTCTTCTCCTCCTCGATATCCAATTCAGCCTCCCTCTTCAACCTATCCGTTTCGGCTCTTTCGCGTTTCTCGGCTCGGAGCCGTTCGGGACTCGGACTTCGCTCGTAGTTAGGATTACCATATGGTTGGCTTTCCATATTCATAATATAGGTAAATAAAGGTTTCATATGGCATATTTTGAAGCAGCGCTCAGCTTCCTCCTCGCCGCGCCTGGAGTTCTCGAATATGATATAGTAACCGGTCTTGTCACAACGTATATCTTTCCAATTGAACAGCTTGAGCCTTTTCTTCAGGTGTGGAATCGTGGTACTGAGAACTGGCACATAGCAATGCGCGATGAAGATGTATGGATCGCGTTTGATTTGGCCCAGCACAGGCGTTTCCTCGACCAACGACGACGTAGCAGGCTTCGCGACGCCTGCCTTGGGTCCTTCGGGGATGGCGGGGACAGGGCGCATGGACGATCTTCCCGAAGGACCTTTCGGTGCTGTCGGAGGAGGCTCATTCTTCTTGGATTGGTGTTCCAGTTTGCTTTCTTCGGAGACTCGGGGAACTTTCTTCTGTCCCAATCCTTGGGAATCGATAGTCTTGGACACAAGCTTGTCTGAAAGCGCACCATCGCGATCCAGTTCCACTCTGATCCTGCGCGTTCCAATACGCTGCTCCTTTTTGCATTCATAGTAAGCGCGCCGAGCCGCACTGGCTGCGAGAATCTGGTTTCCTCCGCGAAACGAGACAGCGTCCTTATATCTGATGGAGCATACCCCAAGAAATCTGCCCGTAATGGGATCGGTGCGGTTGTTGATTTCGGCGACCTCCCCAAAGCTCGAAAACAGCGCGCTTATCGGTGCTACCGGCGTTAGGGGATCGAATCCTGTAACCACTATCTGGGTGGGAGGGCCAGGTCCTATTGTAGTCGACGAGTCATAGGGCCATTGCCTCAGCGTGTAGGGAGCGGGTCTGTACTTCGTTTTTTGTTTGCACCCAGCACCACGGGTGTAGTTCAAGATGCCCAGGCGAGGATCCGCAGGACAACCGTCTTGGCCGCTCGGGATGATATCCACGTATTCGGGCTTCCTCCGTCGGTCCTTTGATGACGATGACCGCTTGTCGCCGTCGGGGTCGAAAATCAACTTGTAGCCGGCAACTTTGTTTTCGGTATGGTAGTGCCTTTGTTGTTGAGGAGTAGGGGGTGTGTGAAGGGGGGTTATGGTGGATCGTTGTTCTTCAAACCTGGGTTTTATCTGATTCACTTCGGTAACGCCATTTTCTGCCTTGGTCGGCAAAGGGCTTGATTTGCCAGGTGGCGATGATCCAACATTCGTGAGCGGCGTGAGTGTATTCGGGCGAAGCTCAGTTAGGTTCGAAGTACCGTTCTGGGGAGGTAGCGAGTTCACGGCTGACGTCCCCGTACTGGTAGAGCTTGTAGATCCAATACCAAGAAATTCAGATGGCGTCTTTCTGGATTCATCATGTGACCCTGAGACTGTATGGTCAGATGTACTACCATGCATTGAATCTTCGACTGTCTCTAATTGCGTGAAGCGTGCACGAATTTCGTCGCTATTCTCATTTTTCGGGACCTTCGGCCGGTGACCCTGGATGGCTTTGAAGCGCTTTTGTTGAAGAACCGACGGCGCAGTGGGGAAGAAATCTGCAAAACCGGCAGAGGAGCGCGACATGATGAGAGACGGCTACACGCCAGATAAAAAGCCGCCGCGATCACGAGGCAGCATCCTTGACAAGCGACCAATTACCTTGGAGTGAGGATTATGTAGTCAGGAAGTTCTCCTGACACCGGCGTCGTAAAAACTTCGATTAAGGACTCATTGGAATGGCGTGCAGGGAACAACGAAGATAACAAGTAACAGGCTCTAGCGAAAGATAGTGAAAGTGTTAAGACAAGAAAGAAAGGAAAAGAAAAGAAAAGAAAAATTAGGAAAATTAAAAGGATTGGTAGCTTTGGATAGTACAAGGAGCGGGAGTTGATGTAGGAAATGTTCGGACACGACGGAGTAGCACTTGAGGTCCGATTAACGCGACAAAAGGCGGACTGCGCGAACGGGCAAATCACGAGAAAAACGGGTGCAGTAAAAGTTGGCGGGGGAGGGGATACCATGAAGAAACCACTCTTCAGAGGGGTCAAAAAAGGAAAATGTTTTGCGGTGATCCCTACTCGCAAAAGGTCAGCTTGTCAAAATAGTAGTAGTATTATTACTGCTAAGAGGAATGATGTTGGTGATGGAAGTTGTCCCTTTTGCGGTAGAGATGACTGACTCGCTGACTCCCATGAAGCCATTCATTCATCAGGACAAGAGAAGAGTACTCTTTACTCTCTGTACAAGGCTTGCTCTTCATTGCCTGGAGGGTATGGGTTTAGTGCACCCTTGTAGTTTCTTTCTTTCAACTTTTTCGATTTTTTTTTTCTCTCTCTTTCTTTTCTTGTGGTTGTCCCAGCTCAGTGGGCTATGGAGGCATAGGCATGATGCTATGCATCCTTAAATGCAATTAACTCACTGGAAGGCCGTTCTTTAGCATGACAATACTTATGGTTTCCCTTCTTCACATTCCTTTCCTGCTCTAGTTCTCCTTCCTTCTTTTCTTGGTGTTGGTATGGCGAAGACTATAACTAGGATCATGAGATCTATCTGTAATACTTGTTTTCTGTGATCTGCAGCTCAAGAATCCCAATGGACAACAATGCCCATGGGCTCTGTGGAAATGGCTTCATAGCACTGTGGAGTAATATTCCATCCTCTACTCCATAATAGTGCTCTGCATGGCTCCATCCGTATGCAAAAAAAGCAGCTTATTCCAGTCTTCTTTTGCTTACGGCCATAGGGTGTGGTGGAAAAGGGCTTCCTGGCTTATTCTTATGGAAGAATATTTTAGCCGAGTTCCATGGTCAGCTGACACAAACATGTACAAACCCCTTTCTACGTGCCTACTCCGGAGTATTCTCAGCTTGACTCTCTTTGATTGCCACCCCACCACCCCACAGAGCAGATGGCTAGCTCCTGCTCACCGGATTATAAGGCGCTCCCTCTGAGAACGGAGGAAGAACGAAAGCAGACAGAGGAAAACAAACGGAAAGCAGAACAGGAACTGCAAGGAAGAATTCAACAAACAACTTTCAGAGAGCTTATCCAACTGTCAGTCTGTTCTCATGATCGTTGAGAGTCAAAGACCTGTCTTGATCAAGGGGACAATACGAGCGCCCACTGGGAAACATTGTCTATTGCAACTCCTCCCATGGACTGATTGTATAGCCAGGCTGCAAGAAGTTTACTGCTCTGATAATATCTTGCTGAAAGGTAGGGCTCAAGACAAGGAAGACTCAGGGCTGCCGTCTGCACCCCATTGGCCACAGATAATACAGAAAGATAGGATCATTCAAGGGAGTGCCTTAAATGACTCAGGTCAATTGCCGGGTTCGACCCTGAAGGCCCGGTCCAAGTCGGCCACAATTTGGGCAGGTGTGATCTGAGCAAAGGACCAGAAACATTTGGTAGTTCTTGGAGCTAAAGCACCTCGTGAGCCAGAAGTGGTTGCCCTTTAGGATCGCCTGCTCCCACTGTGGTTTTGGGGGGTGGATCAACTTACAAGTTCAAATGCTCATCGTGAGTAATGGGAACGCTCCTTCATTCCCCAGTTACAATGCCAATTGCTGTGTTATTTAGTGCTCTGAGAATGGCCACGCTGTGGGTTTGGACCAGAACAAGTAGCGGCGCGTTTTCTGCACGTAGGCCAACCAAGTGAGAAGGACTTGGAATGAAGTAATGAATATTGCGACTTGAAATACAGAGGATCAATTTTAAAGGGGTAGTATATTCGAGCCCGACAAGCCCAAGACGGTGGTGAGGTCATGCCGGTTGAAAAAGACACTTCAACATGTCCTAGAGAATAGTCGACCATTATCAGACCACTACGCTATAAGTGGAGCAATTTCAGCAATCACACCAGCACGACTCTGGAAGCGTTATTGCTGTCTCTGGAGAACGCGTGAAGGCGTTGCAGACAATGCCGTCAATTCCAAGCTCGCACTGCAACATTGATTGGGCTTTGATTGAAATGCCATATCATCGGATGGGCGACAATGAAGTCAGTCCCATTCACGTTCCTATTACAACCCATTCAATGGTTGATGTACCCCAGATATCAGTGACCTAGTTAAAAATATCCATTCCAGGCAGGTATTAAGCTCCTGAATTGGACGCCAGAGGGCCTAAAGCCCAATGACATTTCATACACATGTGTGGTCGTGCCACGCAGTACACCAAGGGCAGCTATGCTGGGCTCAAGACCGCACACATCGCCCATGGTTTAATCAATGGACTAATGACACCCAAATGTACTTGGGAGCACGGAACTACCAATCATTTGGGGACGCAATTTTTCGGTCCCGGAAGATTCGGGCTCTCCACGGTCGATAACCATGGAAGAGTCATTGGCCTCTAATTTGCCAATAATAAAACGTCTGGGGTGTCCTATTTCACCCATGAGACCAACCTGTTTGGTGATATCAAAGAAGTGACCGGAGCGCTCGAGGCGAGAGGGATGCAGGAAGATCTTTGATCCTCATAGGGGACATTTGTGACCCCAATGCTTTGCTGGATGGACTAGACAAGTTGAAACGGAATGGAGTATTGAAGGTGCTTGCTGCATTTTAAATTTTATGAAACCCAACGCCTCGGACGAACAGCCAAATTCTGACAACTTTCAAACATCCACTCGAAAATATTAAACAAGAAAAGCACATCCAAAGAACTGATATCCATTAATATGTTCCTGAAGGTATTCCCGCTCCTCTCCCTTCCTTGGTTAGGGCCGACCTTATGCAAGGGGGGTTAGTACCAGGACTGGCATGTGGCGCCAAGCCTCCCTCACTTGCGTAGTCACATACTCTGTACTCTGTTAGTCAGGCCCCGCTCCGACCAGAGCATACTTGCCTTGATTACCTGACTCACCCTGTTAAAGTAGCAACGTCTGAATGAGAGCTGCTCGTAGAATTTTGTCCAATATCATTACCTGCCAAGTTACGTAGGAGTACTCCGTGGTACTCCGCAGTATGTGCCGAGCAAATGTTCGGTTATCCACCGGGGTGTGTTGATGTTGATAAGAAGTCGTCGGTCAAAGTGAGACATACCGACAGTGTGTGAGGCGCAGGCCTCGTTTATTTAGTACTAAATAATTACTCCGGAGTATTATTAGTATTCCGTACTCACTTTTATGATTATTTATTTTTTTCTCCCGGTTTCCAGCGGTGGGTTAGAGAAAATAGAAAAAAAAGGAATAATAATAACAACAAAATAATAATAGCACAGTAGCAGCTTCCCTGGTCGGTGAGTGGGTCGATCTCACCACATAAAACATCGACAGCTTCCACCTTTGCCCCCCCCTCCCTCCTCCTTCCTCTGTCGATCTTGATCAGCAACCTCCTACTACTAGTAGTAGTACGTTTCCTCCTTCGTTTCTGTCTTTTCTTCAACACTCTTTTTCTCTTCCTGTCTCTGTTTCTTCTATTTTCCTCTTCCCCTTCCTTTCCATACTCCAATTCCTTCGCTGTACTCTCTTTCTATACGGAGCAACGTTCCCTGTGTTTGTTGTCCGCTTTTCTAATCGTAAGGCCGCTGGTCCCCCCCCTAGTTACCACTTGGTCGCTTTTGCACTGTTGTCTCTGCTTGCTGACTTCTTCAATTTAATTCTGTAAAGCCGTTTGTCTAAACGAGTTACAGCAATCTTCCTCTTTTCATCACCTATCTCCAGAGACAATGTGGTATGCTGCTTTGGATGCCTTGGATAAACCGCCTGAACAGGGCTTGCTAACCAGGCGCAAAGTGGAATTTTCGGCTACATTAACTACCTCGTCGAGAGGGACCGCAAGTTCATCCTCGACACTCTCCTCAATGGTTAGTCGCTGCGGTTGTTTTAAATCCTGTTTCTCTGAGACATCATCTAACCTATGTCTGCCCGCTACAGGACTTTCGAGACTCGAGTACCGAGGCTACGATTCGGCGGGATTGGCCATCGATGGCAACAAGAAGAAGGAAGTTTCCGCTTACAAGGAAGTGGGAAAGGTTGCGAAATTGAAGGAGCTCATTGCGGAGTGCAAACCAGACCTGGAAAAAACCTTCGAGTCCCACGCAGGTATTGCTCACACACGCTGGGCCACTCACGGCACGCCTTCCCGCAAGAACTGCCACCCGCACAGGTGAGTTCCCAATCCCATGACCCGATTCCGTTTAGGGCAGTGTGGGCTCTGTCTTCTTTCATTTATTTGCTGTGTCGAGAGTTGCTGACAGGGTCGTCATACAACAGGTCTGACCAGAACTGGGAATTCTCTGTCGTCCACAATGGTATCATTACCAACTACAAGGAACTTCGAGCTCTGTTGGAGACCAAAGGTTTCCGTTTTGAGACGGAAACCGACACAGAGTGTATCGCCAAGCTTACCAAGTATCTCTTCGATCAGCAGCCGGACATTGATTTCACAGTGCTCGCCAAGGCAGTCGTGAAGGAACTCGAGGGTGCATTTGGTCTCCTTATCAAATCTGTGCATTTTCCCCACGAGGTCATTGCGGCCCGCAAGGGATCTCCGCTTGTTGTCGGTGTGCGGACTTCGCGGAAGATGAAGGTGGACTTTGTCGATGTCGAATACTCGGAGGACAAGCCACTTTCGGCCGAGGAGGCCTCGCAGAATGTTGCTGCCAAGAAGTCTTCTACAGGTCTTCTTGCTCCCCCTGACAAGTCGCTGCTGCACCGGTCCCAGTCCCGTGCTTTTCTTTCCGATGACGGAGTCCCTCAGCCGGCAGAATTCTTCCTGTCCTCCGACCCGTCTGCAATCGTCGAGCACACGAAGAAGGTTCTCTACCTCGAAGATGACGATATCGCCCACATTCACGAGGGACAGCTGAACATCCACCGCCTGACAAAGGATGACGGCACATCCAACGTTCGTGCTATCCAGACCATCGAACTCGAGCTGCAGGAGATTATGAAGGGTACATTTGACCATTTCATGCAAAAGGAAATCTTTGAGCAGCCCGAGTCCATTGTAAACACCATGAGAGGTCGTTTAGATGTTGCTAATAAGCAGGTGACGTTGGGTGGCCTTCGACAATACATCTCCACTATTCGTCGCTGCAGGAGAATCATTTTCGTTGCCTGCGGAACCAGTTATCACTCATGCATGGCCGTGCGTGGAGTGTTCGAAGAGCTTACTGAAATCCCAATTTCGGTTGAGTTAGCATCAGATTTCCTGGACAGACAAGCACCGGTTTTCCGTGATGACACTTGCGTCTTCGTGTCCCAATCTGGAGAGACAGCGGATTCCCTCATGGCACTTCGCTACTGTCTTGAGCGGGGTGCATTGACGGTTGGAATTGTCAATGTCGTCGGTTCGTCTATTTCTCTTTTGACTCACTGTGGTGTGCACATCAACGCTGGGCCCGAAATCGGTGTGGCCTCTACAAAGGCGTACACGTCGCAGTTCGTCGCCATGGTTATGTTTGCGCTCTCCCTGGGTGAGGACCGTGCTTCCAAGCAGAAGAGAAGAGAAGAAATTATCGAGTGCCTTGCCAACGTCTCCGAGCAGTTCAAGGAAATCTTGAAGCTCAATGACCGCATCAAGCAACTGTGCTCGAAATTCTTCAAGAACCAGAAGAGTTTGCTGTTGCTCGGCCGTGGTAGCCAGTTCCCCACAGCTCTCGAAGGTAGGCAAAAGTTCCTTTCTCCCATAACCCCCGCAGCTGTCCGTTTGGATCAAAAACTCAGTCTGATTAATTATAGGGGCACTCAAAATCAAGGAAATCTCCTATTTGCATTGCGAGGCTGTCATGTCCGGTGAGCTGAAGCACGGCGTTCTCGCTCTTGTGGATGAGAACCTCCCCATCATTATGATTCTCACGCGTGACAACCTCTTTGCGAAGTCGCTGAATGCCTACCAGCAAGGTGAGTTTACCTTTT
>PQME02000289.1:0-17618 GCA_003004525.2 Aspergillus sp. MA 6038 | reverse complement strand
AATAACCCCAATAACCCCAATAACCCCAATAACCCCAATAACCCCAATAACCCCAATATTAGGGGACACCCTAACAGTTGAGCACTCAGATACAGTTGACTGGTCCTAATAGGTGTGTATACAGTCAATTATTATTCACTGAGGAGAAGTAGGCCTGCTAAGCCTCGGGGACTTCGGATAACACGGCTCCCTGTCCACATCAACTTACATATACCAGATAACAGCGGGCCTACTGGGACGCCAATGATAAGTCTCTATACCAAGGTCATACTCCGTTTAATTCTACTTGCTCCTCGTCTACGAACATTATCCCTGCATGCTACTGATTATTCTCCACCCAATTTTTGATGGAGTCATCTTTCATAATGGCATAACTAAGAGGAATGAACACTATAAATTGTATGAATAGTCACTAAAAAAGTGAAGTGAAATGAAAAATAAAAATCAGAGAGGGAGGACGATAAAGCCAAGCATCAGCATACCTCTATTGAAAAAGCAGTATGTGTTCGCCGAGAACATGACAAAAGCATGGGATGTGGAAACGCGCCGAAAACGCGAAACGTGGGAAACGAAAAAGAAAGAAGGGACCCCTTTCCTAAAAAGGTCAACAATACCGACGTCACGAAACCCGAAATGCGAAGACAGACTGTGGAAGCAAGCGAAAATTGGCAACCAGAATGACGAAGGCCAGTTCAAATGATTCGGGTGCAGTGACGAAGGTCACTCGCATTCAGAACAATGTCTGACTCGTTCTGCTGACGGCCACGATCAAAAACCGCCTCGAAGTTCAGAGTGAGCGGATCACCTTGAATTGAGACAGGACTGATCTCAATCTCCTGTGCTGGATAAGGTTGCTGGGATGCAACAGGCTGCTGGACAAGAGGAGGACGCTGAATGAGCACCAGTTGGTCTAGCATGCTTCTTGTCAATGGGTTTGGCGTGCCAGGCGGGGCAAGATGCCACTTTTCAATAATGATCTTGCTTTGGCGGCGACTGATGCAAACAACAAGGACAATTCTGACCCTCCCAAGAGAGTTGTGGAACCACCAGTATGCATCCTCTCTTAGCCGGTGTAGGGATTCTGTAACCCCAGTCTCAATGACCAGGGTCGGCCAGCCAGGTTGCTGACCCGGTCCTGGCTGCCTTGAAGAAGGCCAGAAACACTGATCGGCTTGTTTGCCTTTGTTCCCAACAGTTGGTTGGTGTGTTGTTGCCATTCCGAAAGCTATTTCATTTCTAGGAATTCCCATCCTAGAACGACAAATAAACTCGATTTCACCTCGAATTGCGTCTGTGGTGACTTCATGTGCTGCAGTTGGGACTACTTTGATTAATCCAGTCTGGTTTTCCCACATAAATCGAAATGTGATGCCTTCTAAGCAGTCCTTGCTGCTACTAAGCCGCTGGCAAGCTGTTTTTGTTAGACCAAGAACGACAATGAACTGGTTGCCATCATTTTTGGCCAAGCCATCATGTATCTGCTTCGCAACTGTCTTGACTTGCTGAAAGCGATGAAAGTGAACTAGGGCATAGTCGTTAGGGAGCCCTGCCATAAGGCCATGTGGTTCCATGACTTGCTTGGAGTGAGGTGATGTTGATTGTGAAAGAACTATACCCGAGTCACTAGAATCAGCTCAAATATTAGCCATGGTTGCGTGCTGTATAGAAGAATCACGAAAACAAATGAGGACGAATAGGAGACAACAGGCGTACTTACATCCAGAGATAAAGGAACAGACGCCAATTCACTTACTTTGGTTATGGAACTTCCAATATTGAATAAGGCGTTTGGTACTATGCTGAGTCTTGATCTGAAATACCCTGCTGAATTTCCACATTAACATGAGATCATAGTTATGGTGACATGGATTCGGTAGAAAATTCAGTATGGTTTTAGATATAACTTGACACCATCTCCTGTCAAAAATTTACAAGAATTGTGTCATAACAGGAGTTCTACAGGTAGTGAAAAGCATGATGAGCACAGGTAGAACTATATACGTAATAAAAGCCGCAACGCGGGGTATAGTGTAGCAAATTGAGCCAGACATGTTGGCTACTAATATACATAAAGGAAGAGGAACGTGGAACAGGGTAATAATTAATGGAAATAGGGAATGAGACAACAGCCTTCATACAGATGTTGGTGGTGAGTATAGAGCAGGCAGATGAAGTCCTGGCGCGGTGCGGTATATGGTAGTCATAGAAGTTGTGGCATTAGGATGAAACGTCTTCTAAATCACCTTTTTCTTGCTTCTAACATGACCCCCTGCCATAGTCGACAAGGAGCTTTTGCTAGGATTAGCTGCCTCTAGATGCCAAAAATTTCAGGATGTTCCGCAGAATCAATACTCTCACAAACCATTTGCTTAAATAACCCCAATCATATAGACATGCTGCCTGTTACCTATGGTAAGAGATGAATGGCGGCTGATATTCTTGGCTCCTGGACTCTGGTAATGAAACTGACATGCTGACCGGTGGCCCTTTATTAGGCCGCGCCAGACTTGATTATGTTCGATGATTGGTCTCAGTGACAGATGACTAGATAATCTCACCCATCTCAATGTTGTTTTCACGGCACAGAGGTGTTAGATCACTATCTGACTGAGACGATCCCAGTCGCCAGTGTCTTATCCGAGTGCCTTTAAGACTTGGTTTCCTAGTACTAATACTATCAGAATAGTCCAGGGTGTCTTACAATACCATCATGCATATTACATGGAAGATCCATCTTATTACAGAAGTTTGCTTGGCTCAATAGCAGCAAATAGAACGTTTATTTAATAGATGATACCCGTCTGTACTCATGCAGTTGGATAATCAGCTTCTCCGGCTTCCGCCAACTTCCGAATTCGGGTATTAAGTGATAGCAGGAGCTGCCTCAAAACACGCCGGCGAAACCATTCCCATTTACACTTTTTCACAAATTAAGCTATGGAGTATCTAAAAGATAAAACTTGATAAACAATAATAGTCTACAACGGCCATCCTCTCAAATATCGTTACACCATCATATCTTGTTGCCACACAGGGACCCGTGAGCTGCACTCTTTTGGGGCGTCCGGAAATTTTCAGGTCGCGCATATCCTGCCGTTATGATTTGCGAATTCCTGATCTCTTCAGGCAAGAGAAAGCCCCCTTTGATGGCAGGAGGATCCTCTTTGGAGATTTCCACGTGCTCAGTGGCCATCAACGGTCCCTGGAAGTTCTGAAAGAGGAGTGCTTTGGCTGTTTCATCCTGTGGATTGCCCAAGCACAAGACACTTCCTGGTGCCCATTCAACGGTATCAGTGTCTCTAATTGTCCTCCACAATAACGCCGTACCCTGAGCCCGTGTCCTTTCCTCCCAGTCCTTTCCTCCCAGCTGTACTGGGTGCCATGGATGATGGACTGCTGGGCTTGTGTCGTCATCCCATGGCCTTGGTAGGTATACCAGCTTCCCGTTCCGACATTATAGCGGTGGACGAAGACCGGCCGGCCTTTAAATGCCTCTTGACCTCACGGTCTATTGAAAAGGTGATCGGCCATTGTTAGATGGAATGGAGGCAGATGAGCTGGCATCGACATCCTGGAGGGCTGGAGCCGGAGTGGTGGGTTTATTCTCGAGATTCATGCTGGATTTCTTTGGCGTTTCCGGAGTGGACCCGCTTCGAAAGCTCATGGGAAGTATCTTCCTTTTGTTTCTGGTGCTGCCTACTGCTGGACAACTCTCGAAAACGGGGGAAGTGGCTGGACCTCGACCGAAGTAGCCTGACGAATGAGCAAAGCGGATTGATTACTCCAGAGGAGGAACAAATGGCCTACCGTGTACAAGAGCTCTCGGAGCCTGGATGAGGTCAGTATTAACTGAGTCAATCAAAAGCGCTGATCCGCGTCGACGAAGTACGAAGTCAAGTCCGAGACTGAGGTTCAAAGTCTGAAAAAGCACGAACGACGTGGGTGCTACCCGTAGATACGGCCCGGGGAAGGCAGCATCGAGAAACGCGGGGCGCAGCTCGCAGCCGGAGATGTTGTGCGCGAGGGTGGTCAGGGTTGAATGGCGTAGATATAGACCGGGCGAAGCCCAAAAGGGTTGGTGGCTGTCAACGCGATTGGTGAAGAGGAAGTTGCCGTTCGTCTTAGCATTGATGTATGTGATTATAAAGCGAAAATAGAGAAATCGCTTGGCTGGGCGGCGGTGGGTGGTGAATTCAAGCTGCTTTTCGTCCAGGTCCTATTGATGTCAATAAGTCAACAGTTTGAAGTAAGAAAGAGATGGGTGTGACTTACTCCCCATCTGGTGATGTCAGTTGGAGACATGGAAAAGCACACATCATTCCTCATATCCTGGTTTTTAGGGACAACCTAGGGCTTGCACCTACCAGTAGGCCGAAAGACCACTATATCTGGCTTCTCACAAGCCAGGCATCCCTAGACACTTTATATAGTAGCGCACTGTTAGACTGCACCCTAACACTGGTTGACCAGTGTAGTAAATGGATAGAAGCAGTCTCTCCTACACGATATTTCTCGCTTTTAAGCAAGATGGCTGAGCTGAAGAAGAGAGGTGGGGAAAGAAAAAAAGAAAGAGGAAAATGAGGAGGATGAAGGAGAAGAAGAGGAGAGGTGTTTTTTGGTATCTGGAGGCAGAAAAGGAAGGAAAGCGTGGCTCAATGGTAGGCTCCAGCAGTGCTCAATGGCCAACGGCTGATGTGCACGTGCCCCACATTTACCCGAGTGCACGGACACCATTCACTGGAAAGGTACGGCCTACCATCTGACTCATCCTGGTAGTCCTGTCTGGCAGCTTCCTCTCTCGCCGTTTTCTCCTACAAATCAAGCGAGACAAATCGGAAAGAACGGTAAGAGCGTATCCATGCTACCTTTCGACTCCTTCTGGCTCTCTCTTCTCACATTCTTTTCCATCATCCCATTATCTACAAAGAAATACTCTTCTCGACTTATCCTATTTCTATAATTTCTACTCCGTGCTATCACCCCAACACGTTCACAAGATGGTGCTCCCTAATAGTGAACTCTTCGCTAATGCGTAACCAGGACGAGCAGGACGAAGAGGAGGTCGTTAATGCGATGGTGTACAAATCATACAAAGCCTCTATCAATCCGACAGCCACTCCAACCGAGATCTTGGGAGGGAAGTGTTAGACATGTCCTACAATCAGTTCTCGGATTCCAGCGCGGACGGATGCCTAACAAGGACGGTATTGATTTTATTAAAGGTAACCGGCGTTTAGAGCGCGACGTCGCCGACATACACAAAACCCTGAACAGCGACAAAGAACACATGGAAAAATCAGACCAGATCATCAACTCGTCTCACGAACAGGAAATCGGGCAACTCCAAATATGGTCGGTTTGGGCCAGCGATTTTGGGGAATAACCCAAATTGTCCCAGTTAATAGGCTATCGTACGACGAAATCTCAAACTGAGGAAGGGAAAGGAAACTTCCGCGCTTTTGTGTGTATGAGACAGATTTTGTACCCTGTCTATACTGCTTAGGGCTGACGAGGTTTCTACGGAGTTTTGACCCAAGGGTTCTTGTACGGATCCCTAACGCGAAACCCGCAGTAGGTCTTTGGAGACACGAAAGATTTCAACACAACGGCAACGGGGCTCCGGCCCACAGGGGAATATCGGAAAGAGAGTTCGCCTTTCCATCATTGTTCAGTCTTATTATTAGATAGCTTGTATTGATATTTGCTTGTGATTAAACCGGTTCCGTTACTCTCCCTTGTATAGTTCTATTCCAAGGCATAAGGTAATATGAGGTTGAACTGGAAATGCTCTGTTTGGTTCTCCCACTGATAAGAGACCGCTCTTCAGACCCCCAGAAAACATTGGGAACCTGAAGCCCCAAGCCGAGGTTCCAAATCGCAACAGGTCTTGGTTATCGCAGGATATCTTCGAGGGATCATTGTCCGTGGACAGAGCGACAGCGGAGAGGAGGAGACGATGACCGCTGAACTTGTGCTGTTCAAGAAACTCCAAGAATTAAATGTATTTTGTCATCTCGGAGGATCGGGGAGAGAACGTTTATCAGGACCTGCGGGTTGTTAATTTGTCAAGTTTTGTACAGTATTTCTAGCAGTGGACCAACCGTCCACCCACCTGCGACGACCTGCGACGACCAGCGAAATACTTCCATTGCAACGGTAGAAATCTTTATGCTTTGCGAAATGTCCCATGGCAAATTAAATTCTCACAGCTTCTTACTGCATCAACGGTCAGAAACCCGGTCAGAAGCATGGGACAGTGGCTTATGTCTATGCTGATTAGCTTGTAGCGGGAATGGAAACGTACAAGAGAGAAACAGTTGCAGTCACTGTTGAAACCGCAAGACACATTCTCCTGGAAGTCTTCCTCTGCCTTTTCCGGCCTATGAGAAAGCAAGGCAGACACGCGAGTATCAGAGGCAGAGAAACGCATGTTGGTTCCTGAAAGGAGAGAAAAAGTGAAGCCGTAGATGGCCAAAAGCAGAAAGGGAAAGAGGCTGAACAAGGGACCCGGATCGCGGATTAACATGCAAGCAGTGGCGCTAGGCCAACAGCTGGCAATGAGCAAAATGACAGGCCCCAACACGGGCTATGCTCCAGTTTTCCAGATTGAGTCATACGATGAGACGCAGAAATATGCCATTGATGCGACAGAGGCCTTTGAAACGCAGTACAGCCGCTTCCAGAGTAAGGCCACCAATGTCGATGACCGGCACCAAGTAGGCGAGCAAATGCTCAAGCAAGCCAAGAGCAAGTCGCAGCTGAGCACTGCGCTGTGCGACATGGACCTCGAGAAGTACAAGGCTGCTTCGGACGCAGCCAGGAACACCGATAAACAGTTCGAGAAGGATTGGTTCGTGCTGCAGAATGCCTCGCTTGCTCTGAAGCGTGGAATCGAGAGTTGGAAAGAAGGTCAGAGGCTCGAGGCTGCATTCAGGATCATCACAGCCGTGATCAGCTTTGCAATTGCCATCGGCGGAATCTTCATCGGCAACCCGGCTGGAGCGGCCGGTGTCGCCGGGGAGATCAAGGCATCCGAGGAAGCGATCAAGGATATCAAGAGCGTCAAGGACCGCTGGAGGAGCTCAAGCAGCTCTTGCACTCCGGTATCATAAAGAACCTGATGGTCTGTGGCAAGGCGCTGGCCAGTCTCATTCCCACGATCCACAAGTCCATCAGTTCCGTCATCAACCTCGAGATGAACCCCTGCGTGAAGCTTCCCACCACTGATAAAGCGTCTGAAGTTTACGGCGACTCGGCTGCAACCCTCCGCTAGGTGATAGTACCGGTCAATGGCATTGGCCAACATACCAACATAGTCATACCTGACACAGCCAGCTTTGTTTATGTCCAACTCTCTTCCAGGCATACAAAATGGAAGCGACGGGCCTGTCACCGAGAATGATCCGAGCCCAAAAACTCAAAACAAAGCTGTTTTCTTGCGCTAAATTGACGTCTCAGTAAGTAAAACTTGCGGAAGGAGATATCTTACCCTCGATATATACAGCTTTCACAACGTCGGGATTGGAATAAAACAGACGGAAATGTCTATCGCAACGTTGAGGGCCCCATTGGCATTGTATAAAACCTGAACGCTGTCTGCGCACGACTCGAGCAACGCCCTTTAAATAATTCAGTCATATCCTACAACGTAAGTTGGTAGATACTCTACTTCGTGTGCCGTCGATGGCCCAAACAAAGATAGAATGATAGAGAGATAGATTAATAAGCATCATAGACACGACGTAGAAGATACTCGTGGCGTACATAGCCTAAGCAGTTGGTCAAAATGTATTGCACGTTCCACCTGCGGCTAAGACGACTACATACCTTCTGCATAGGTATGTAATTATCCCGGGGGATATCGGCATCTGCCGGGGCAAAGAATGGTTCCTACTTATTATAGATGCGATATGCAAGGAGCTGCATCACTATACCTTAGTTTTTGATGTATGCAGTCTAGCGCGGAGTACATACTGTACCTTTATCATGAGCACTGCTCATGGATTAGCGACGGATCCAAAAGAAACTAGGGCTTAGTCTCGACAACCAATGGTATGGAAGCGAACCCGACCGGGCCTGAGTACTTTTGTGCTCGTGCATAGTAGTCTTTGTGTATGCATTGAGCTGGATATCAGGCAATGTTATCTCCGAACGCAGAGATTGACGCTCAAATCGTCCTAAATAGGAAGAATTACCGCTGTGGGCCCTAGCCTATTGGGCCACTTCCCCCCTGCGTTTAGGGCCGCCGGCCCACCTGATAAGATGTAGCTGAGTCATGCATTATCCAAGTCTGTCCGAAAATTTCCCGGCATGAGTGGCTCGGGGAGGGTGCAGATCCTCGGTAAAAGTCACGGCGATGAAGATAATGACTAGTAGTTAACTGGTCCTCAAATTGTGCAGCACTAGCTTCCTGTGTCGCGTCCAAATTTCTTCCCACTATTACCCCGCCATTCCTCATTCCCAACAGGGACCAATTGAGGTTCATCCCGTCCCTGGGGTTGCCCCCATCACCTCAGAATATATTTCGCGAATTGAATCAGGATTACCACGTTCCTACGAGCAACGAGCAACGAGCAACGAGCAACGAGCAACTCATATCAACACCACAGCAGCATGGGCGGCAATCAGAAAGTGGCACTTGTGTTTGGTGCCAGTGGCATTTCGGGATGGGCAGTGACACAAAGCTGCCTATCCTATCCTTCAACTGGGACATTCCGTCGTGTTGTGGCCCTCACGAACCGTCCTCGCTCACTGAAAGAGTGCGGACTGCCCGAAGATAACAGACTTGAGCTGTACTCTGGGATCAATCTACGTGGTAGCCTGGGTGAAGTCTTGGAGAGGATGAAGGAAAATATCCCACATCTTGAAGTGGTCACTCACATGTACTATTGCGGTATGTCAGGAGCCGTGACCATAGGTTGGTGACCAACTAATGGATATGGTCAACGATAGCATACTCAAATGCTACTTCGTACAGCGAGAACGTTATGGATATCAAGAACATCAACGCAGCGATGACCTACAACGCTGTACACGCCACAGATAAGCTATGTGCAAGCCTCGAGTTCCTTGTCCTTCAAACGGGCACGAACGTAAGTTGCTTTAGCCTCATCTGATGGACAAATACCGCTGACGCCAGGGAAGAATTATGGAGTCGCCGTACTGCAGCACATAGACAAGATTGAGATCAACCCGCCTCTAAAGGAAGATAACCCGCGCGTCCCTGCCCCCTACGGTGACGAAATCTTTTACTACGCCCAAGTGGACTTGATCCGGGAGGCAGCAAAGGGAAAGCAGTGGGGTTGGTGTGAGGTTCGACCGGACATGATCATTGGTATGACCCGTACTATGATGACAAAGTAATTGTATGCCGTGAGGCTGATCACCATTGATAGGTTTCGTGCCAACCGAAACCGGGATGAACTTGATCGAACCAATAGCATTGTACCTTGCACTGTACCGATTCGTCAACGGACCCGGAGCTGCAGTCCCTTTTCCAGGGACGCACAAATGTTTTACCTATCTCTATACCGACTCGTCGCAGGATATCATCAGCAAATCCGAAATATACCTATCCGTCATCAAATCGAAAGAAGCCAACGGAGAGGCTTTCAATACCGCAGATACGGCCACGCCAGGGTCGTGGTCCATGAAGTGGCCCATGCTGGCCGAATACTTTGGGCTCAAGGGGACGGAGCCCACTGTTGATGGCTGGGGAGACATTGATAAATGGTGGGACGAGCACCAAGCCGACTATCGGAAGATGTGTGAGACGTACGGGCTTCAACAGCGAACGATTTCGGAATCCTCCTGGATTTTTGTGAAATTCGGCTTCATAATGTTGGACCGTAGCCGACAGATGAGCTTAGACAAGATCCGGGCCACTGGATTCACAGAGGAGCTCCCTGTTGGCCAGGGCCATTATGTGGCCCTTGGCAGAATGGCGGATGCACACCTCTTTCCAAGCAGGTTTTAGCCGCTAGACGGTCTGGTATCACTAGCCTGTTGCATATGGTTCTTCGGTTTCTCTGACCACGTCCTTGGCTTCAGTGATGCTGCTCGCGGGGAACATCTATAGTATTTCTGTCTGTGTAAGTTGGGATATTGATGGTTCGCATTCTGAGTTTATGCTCAAAGGAATTGATCCTATTAATCACTATGACATTTGGTAACATTCAGGGCTCTGAAAACAGCCTCCGGTGCCTTCCACCAGGGCGCGTGGTAGCTAGTCGCCGAGAGGCGCTTTATATCATCAGCCAATATCAAGCCAGCCAGACCGGGCCTTTTGAATTCGGAATTGATACTCGGGTTGACGCCTTGCTTGCCAGCGTGCCCCTGACCAAGTATAAATGGGAAATTCTCGACCACCTCTCGGTCGCGTCCAACGAAACACCATCATTCACATTGACTGCAATCAGCCGTGCAGCCTTTTGTACTGGGTAGAGAAACCGTTTCATTGTCAACCCAGGTGCCACTCCTGGTATGTGCCGGCAGGGGCCTTAGAGGGACTGGAAACATGCTTCTTTGATTTTGACATTACCAAGCATCATGCACCCGACTTTGTGCTCTCCCGGTGCCAAGCGCTTCAACACCACGACATGCTTGACCATAATAAACGCGTAGTCCACGCTCCCAGGAACCCAGCCGCAGCTAATGAGTATCTTGGTTTTGCCGATGTCGCAACAAGCCGGTTCGAAATGTCATCGTCCCTTGAGCAACACGCGGTCTAGTTAGCTAACTATGGAACGCAATAAGTTAAAGCAGAAAGATAATGAATATAATGCACAAGGCACGACCATTTGAAAAAATGGGTAATACATCTGGAGCTGCACGTCCCTGGGGTCAACCTAACGGGAATGCTGTAGCATCAACCATGGGGTATTGCTGTGCGTCTCAACCAGCCGGTCAAGCTGAGGGTGACAGCTCCTGTTCTATTCTCGTCCGTATATGGAGTATTGGCAATGGCCTGCCAATGAAACCCCCAAAATGGCGCATAGTAGCCAAGTAGTGTACGGAGTCCAGAATACTCCAGTGTACACGTAAATAAAGCCACGTATCCTGCCTGGTTGGGTTAGCGTCGACGTTCCCCTGTTTGGATTCTCGTCTAATAGTGCATACGGTGCATGTCGCATCCAATGAATTTCGTATTTGAGGAAGGTAGTTATTAGTACGGAGTATGGCAGAGGTGTCGTGGGAGCAGAGTTGGTGGCAGATGACATCATGCGCTCCCCGCAACCTCCTCACCTTCGACCACTATCAACCGCCCGTTCGAGTATTCCACGATGGACCACCGCCACTCGCCAGAGGAATACTATGATCTGGGGCCATTTCGCCGTCCGATCTCTACCGATAGCAACTTAGCCCAAACCTGGTTCGATCGCGGGCTGGTTTGGGCCTACGGCTTCAACCACGAAGAGGCGGCCCGGTGCTTTGAGGAGGCCATTCAATATGATCGACAATGTGCCATGGGCTATTGGGGCCTAGCTCTCGTTTTGGGACCGAACTACAACAAGCCATGGCATGTATTCGATGAGAGTGAGAGAAAGGAGGCTGTGAGTCGTACGCGTCGTGCTGTTAATGATGCCGAAGCAGCGTCTCACGCGTCGCCCATTGAGAAGGCCTTGGTCGGGGCTCTGCGGTGTCGATATCCCCCGGAATTTGCAGTTCCGGACTATACTTTGTGGAATCGAAATTATGCAGATGCCATGGGTTGTATTTATCGAGCATTCCGCGGTGACCTGGATATAGCCACGCTCTATGCCGATGCCTTGATGAACCTCACTCCATGGGAATTGTGGGATATCAAGACGGGACGACCTGCTCTTGGCTCTCGAACATTGGAGGCTAAAACAGTTCTTGATCAAGCACTAGCCCAAAAGGATGCCTATAATCATCCCGGCCTACTGCATCTCTACATCCATTTAATGGAGATGTCGCCGACTCCTGAGAAGGCCTTGACTGTTGCAGACCATTTGCGTGGATTGGTTCCAGATGCCGGTCATTTGAACCATATGCCTTCTCACATCGACATTTTATGCGGTGATTATCGCCGTGCCATGGCGTCAAACTTTGATGCCATCCGAGCTGACGAGCTATTTTTGGTCCGTCAGGGACCTGTCAACTTCTATACCTTGTATCGTTCACATAATTATCACTTCCGCATCTATGCTGCAATGTTTGCAGGTCAGCTTGGGGTTGCATTAGACACAGCCCAACGGCTGGAAGCCACAATCCCACCAGAGCTTCTCCATGTCCAGTCTCCCCCAATGGCCGATTGGCTTGAGGCTTTTTTATCAATACGGGTCCATATCCTGGTTCGATTTGGTCGCTGGGAAGATCTAATCCGTCTTGCGCTTCCACTTGACAGGACACTGTACTGCGTGACCACAGCCACAATATGTTATGGCAAAGGCATCGCTTTCGCTGCTACAGGGAGGGTGCAGGAGGCAGAGCATGAGCGAATGGCCTTCCGTAGTGCCTTCGACAATGTCCCTCCATCTCGACGATTATTCAACAATACTTGCGTCGACGTGCTGCAAATCGCACGTTTTATGCTTGATGGGGAGCTCGAATATCGACAGGGTAATGTGGAACTGGGCTTTGATCAGCTGGGCTGGGCGATCATTTTAGAAGATAGTTTACCCTATGATGAGCCCTGGGGCTGGATGCAGCCTGTTAGACATGCATACGGCGCACTTTTGCTGGAGCAGGGACATGTATACGAAGCTCTGAAAGCATACACTGCGGACCTGGGTCTGGATAATACACTACCACGTGCTTTGCAACATCCCAATAATGTCTGGGCTTTGCATGGCTATCATGAATGTCTCGCGCGCCTCGGGCAACAGACTAAGGCTCAGAATCTGCTTCAGCAGTTTAAGCTGGTGGCAGCCATAGCGGATGTTGACATTGCTTCGTCGTGCTTTTGTCGACGCGGCAGTGATCGAGAGAATCCGAAATGTTGTATGTAGCTGAGGCGACTCTCTTTAGCGGAGTGTCTGCCTTTGCTTCCTATATTTATTTACGTATCAGAGAACTGGTGCAACGAGTTGAAAATGATAACCTTCATTCTTTCCCATTCGCTGTATATAGGGCCATGGCCGGGGACCAGCTCAGCACGGTCCTAGTAAATTCTCACTACGGGAGTCGCAGATTTCTCAACTAGTCTTGGATGGCTGTGCCGCGTACTGCGCATACTAAGTCTAGTATATCCAAAATATGAGGTCTGAGTGGGGGTATATTTGGCGTAGGTTCTCTAGGGGTCTATAGTGGACTCTTTCACTGGAATTTACTAGAGCTATTGGAACGTACTTGTGAAATGTCGCTTTACAAAAGATTAAAAATGAATTTATGACCTGTACTGAGAGCTTTCCCCATGCTGAGGCTCTTTCCATATCAATTACATGACTCCACACGATCTAATAAATTGCATTGTGATAACTGCGAAGGCTGTGTCCTTGCTATGCTATTCAAGTGCATAGCGCCCCACAAGTTGTCTTCTACTTAAAAAAGAAAAAGCACTAGGATATGATATTACACTTAATCTGCACGGCCACATATTTTCACCCTACATAGGACATGGCATGTAACCAGTGGTGTATATCAAGGAGTATTAGTTGTGTCTAGAACAAGGGGGGGAAATAAAAATATAAAGTGGCTCTTTATTTTCCAGTTTACTGTGATTCTTAGTCAAACACCAAAATTTCTGTAAATATAGGTAGACACATTGAAACTCGAAGTATGAAAGTCATGAAGGGTGCAGAGCTGTGCAGATATATATCACATTGTATATTTAAGATTATCCGCATCCTAGGATCCAAGGAAGAAGTTGACTACACTGCAAGGGAGTTCAGCTCAATACATGGAAACTAGTTCACCTAGTACTCTAGAGTACTCTATATACTGTGATTAATATGTTGTTCTGTTCACTGCAGAGTACAGTTAATTGCCATGGCACCTTGCGGAAGCCAACATGGCATGCTTAATAATGTACGAAATACGAGACTACGACGGTATACTGGTAAAGCCAAAATATTCATTGCAAGTATCGAAAAGCCATCACAAATTCAAAAATGATCCCCCACGGAGTACGGAGTATTGACCTATGTTTTTCTGGCAAGGAGCATAAAGGCAGGCCGGAAGGCAGCGGCTGGCCATCAGTCTACTCCGTTTAGTATATCATTCATGTGATAATCCTGATAAAAACAAGCGTCGGGCTTCAAGAGCGTCTGCTGAGACTGACACATCGTCCGATAACAATGCATGGAACGGGCAAGTAATAACCGGAATCCATACCCAAGTCGGCTGCCTATTTGACCAAAGACACTTCCGAGTTCGGGGAGGATTGTACAAGTAAAATTACACGACGTGATGGCCATCTCCGGTGGTTCTTACCGTCGCTCAATTTTCGGTCACACTTCCTGAAAGATAAATAACTGATTCCTTATCTGATAATCTAGAACGTCGATCTCCGGCAAATAGTGGGTCGTTCTGCTGTTGACATCTCGCTCAAGTCTAATGCATGGATACTCCGGACGGATATTCCACGGATACTCCGCACGTAACCAAATACCATGCAAAGAGGGATTTTTAGGTTAGGCATCGCCCCTTTCTTTGGAATAGGATGGATCTGATCATGGTAGTAGCCAAGCTGACGGGTAGTCCTTAGGTACCGTGCGATAGATCGAAAGGAGCTGCCCGGTCATGGCACGAGATGGCTACCTGGATTGAATGATGGCAAAAAAACAACACAGTGATGTTGACGAACCGGGCGGAAAGTGCAAGGATATCGGAATCTCTGGACACACCGTATTTAGCGATTGGATCCCTGACGAATAACATCAATGGCTGGTAAGAGTAAGTGTTGCGATTTCGGCCCTGCCGGTGTTCCTGACATCCCGATCGTTTGATCAAATCACGGCGCAGTTCGTATGCCTGCATTGGGCGATCTTAATTCGTGCTATCGAATTCAGGAAGTGCTCCGTCAATGCCACCAGTCCATTATGGAAGGGGGAATCTATAAAGACTTACCCTGATACCCTCGAGTTGCGCTTTCTCCAACCCATTGCATACCTTTGTTTGGCATATTGTTCGCCTGCCGCCTACCATGAAATTCCTTCCCTTTGCCCTTTTGGGGCTGGCGATGTCTACCTCTGCCGCTCCCGGGGCAGCGACCCCTACTTCCTCTGCCATTGCAACCACGACCACGCCGAACTTGGCCGCTGCCGCTGCGTCAAACAACTCACCCGTCGACGCCTTTGTCCAGTGCCTGTGGCCAACAACTGACCGGATTGTGGACGAGCTCAAACAGCTCCCGAGTCTCAGCTTCACCAAGTTCCTTGATGAAATCCACTATGAGATTATCTGGTGGGAAGACCCTAGCAAATGGGCTCCTGACTTGGTTGGAATTGGACTGAATGCCACCTTTGTTGCGTCGTGCCTGCTCGATGTCGTCGGGAAGGGTGCCGCCTTTTCGACCACGGATCTGTTTAACCAGTTCCTCAAGACGTTTGACTTGATTCCAAGGAATGCGAGCAACACAGCCGTACCTGGTCTTTGATAAGCTGGTACGTTATAAACCCACATGGCTCGAGTTAGCCGTCTGACTGTAGCTGACAAATTCCATGCATAGGTTGTATGGGATAGCCTGTTCAGCTGAGAGTGACTGGGTATTGGTTTGCATGGAAGGTTGACAGGAGACATAGACATGATTTGCCGGGCATGGCGATTCATTCAGGGGCGAAACTGAGGATTCGGGGTTGCGTGATTTTGATGCTGTACGAATTATTATGTAATGTATAGTCAATGCTGAACGCACGTTCCTGCACAACCGTCCATATACCCGTTTGTCAGTGGTCTCATCCGCTAGCCAGCAGGCGCCTCAAAGCTTTAACGTAATTTCTTTGAGAGATATGCCGCTGGGACCTCGGTAGTTCCAAGCCATGCATTTGACATGGTAGGATAGAGTAGTAGTTATTCGAACGGAGTATTATTCCGTGGTCCGTAAGAATCCAACGCGTTTTTTCTTTCTTTCCAACATCATGTTGCTGTAATAGTCGGTCTAGGTCTCTGCTGCGTATACTCCCCTAGAAAGGTCGGTTGCCCCAGCATATTCGTCAACAAGCCCGAAGAAACCATCCAGAAATATCGACTCCGTGGTTGTTCTCCTTTTTCCTATCCTATGTCCGACGTTCGCGATGGGGCCTGTAGCATACGCCCGAATCTCCGAGCCCGTAAGCACCCAACCACAGACGACTGAGGACGTACTCACCGATAATAATAAGGCTGATGATAATAATAGTAGCCGCCGTGGCTTCACTCGCATCCATGGCACTCTTCTCCGGCGACGGAACTACAAAGTGCGGGTAACTTCCGATGCGTAAGCAAATGATCGGCACACTGAGGTCCCGCTGACAAAGCTACGGAGCATCCTCTGGACCATTAGCGACGTTGTCCATGGTGGGGCTCCGTCAAGCCTCGGTGATGATTGGCCACTGCAGACAATAAGGTCTGTTCCTATGACGGGAAGATCTGCAATCGCCGCGTGTCGAGACCTGTTCGGGTAAACTAAGGGCGAATAAGCTGCCAATCGCCGTGTGAATCAACTTACTCTATAGGGCCACGCAGGCCTGTGGGGCCGGTGGAGCCATAACGCTAGACTATGCTTTACCAGTGTTGCTTTATAGTGCGTAGTACTGTTCTGGAAGAAGCTACCATAATACAGTGCACTCAACGTGCAGGATAAGCCGACATGACATTCGCAATAGCTCCCCCGTATTGGGGCTATGTCCCGGGGGGGCGTGACGAAAGCACAGGTGTGGCCTTGCCAGTCTGTATCCTGGATGGTCCAGTGCCAAAACCAGCGCTGACGAACAACCAACACGTAGTCATCGCCAACTTCAATAGTTGATGTGAGGGCGCAGCAATAGGCTCCGGCGATTCGTCTCGATGGGCCCAAATCTTAGCTCCGAGAGATGATAGTCCACGTTCGCGATCCACTAAGTTTCGCAATGTGCCTGTCGACAACTATACGGAGTTCGGACCACAAATCGCGTCAATCTAGCCTAGGCTGTTGTTGCTGCTACCGAAATTGCGCACGTCTACCTCAGCCTCCTGACTGCGAGGTTAGCTGACGACTGCTGCAGCCGTTGTTACGTTAAGCGTCTCGTCATGGACAAGGACAATGGTGCTAGTGGTCAAGACGGTGTCTAAACATGCGCCATCGAAAACCTATAAAGAGGGCAGTCCAGTCCTTCCTTTGTCGTCTTCATCCTCCTCCTCATTCCAGTCTCTCAAACACTCGAAGCATTCCAATCCAAATCCCAATTCGCAAAAGCTTCAGTCGCCAACATGAAGATTTCTGCAGTTCTTTCTACCTTGATGGTTGCCGGCCTTGTGTCCGCTGCTCCCCCGGCCAACCCTCGTATGTCTACATTTCCCAGCCTCTTCACACTTCACGGAATTGTATCATGACTGACTCCTCTCTAGCTCCCAATGATGTCCAGCCTGCTGGGCCTCCTTCCACCAACGTCCCTCCGCCGCACGACAAGCGTGATGGGCCTGCTCCTCCCCCGCACAGCCCTCCCCCGAAGAACCCTCCCCCGCCTCACAAGCGTGGT
>PQME02000288.1:0-18059 GCA_003004525.2 Aspergillus sp. MA 6038 | reverse complement strand
ATACTAAACAATGCGACTCCAGTTGAGCTGAGTGCCGGGACCGAAAGCGTTTGGGTGCATGCGGAGATAAGATGCCTCCCCGTTAACCCGTCCACTGAGAAGCGCTGATATGCAGCCTCGGCCATTAAAAGGACTTCTAATGAGGGGCAATGCCGTCCGATATGCAGACGTTAGGTATTCTCCGTTCCGATTTAAGTTCCGGTAATATATAAAATGGATGCTTTGCCTTCAGTCTATTTGAACTTGGTTCTTTTCCTTCCTACTCTGTACCTCCCAGACCTTAGTATAAGTACTTGGCCCAACCACGTAACCCACCAATAACCTTGAAATACAATGGCTCCTCAACCCCAACACTGGGAAATTCAGTCTGCTAAAACCAAGACCATCCAGCAAAACTCCATTCCCATACCATGGCTCCTCCCCGAAAATCAGCTCCCACCAGCGGAGCAAAAGAACGTGCTGGATTTCCCCCGCAAAAGTGGCGCTTTGACCGACAAGGAACTCAGCATCACGGAGATGTCTGCTAATGCGCTAGTGGCGGAGATGGGGACCGGTAAGTTGACTGCGGAGGAGGTTGTGGTAGCTTTCTTGAAGAGGGCGGTCTTAGGGCAGCAGTTGGTATGTGTATAAGGCATCCGCATTGGTCATCCATATAGATGACCGAGTCGCTGATGTTATGTACCAGCTCAACTTCGCTACGGAGTTCATAGCTGAAAGGGCCATCGCGCGGGCGAAGGAATTGGATGAGCATTATCAACGTACTGGGAAGTTGGTTGGACCGTTGGTGAGTCCCTATGCTCTTCAGCTCGAGAGGTAGGGCTAATGATCAAAGCACGGGGTCCCCATCAGCGTCAAGGAACATATAGCTATCAAGGGCTTGACTTGTAATGCATCATTCGCAGCTTGGTATACATCATGCACCCGAACTATCCAATTCACGGGACAACAGCTAACAATATACCAGGGTGGACGACATAGCTACTGAAGATGCTCTCCTCCTGCAATACCTCGAAAAAGCCGGTGCAGTGTTTCACGTCCGCACCAACCAGCCCCAAAGCCTCATGGTACATATATATATGGCCCGACACACATTTAAACAAATAGCAAAGCTGACTCAAGACTAGCACCTCGACTGCTCCAACAATCTCACCGGCACAACCCTAAACCCACACAACCGCACCCTAAGCCCTGGTGGCTCTTCCGGCGGCGAAGGCGCCTCCACGGGCTTCAAGTGCTCCCCACTAGGCATCGGAACAGACATCGGGGGCTCCATCCGCGCGCCCGCAGCCTTCTGCGGCACGTACGGATTCCGGCCAACGGCGGGGCGTAACTCATGCATTGGGCTCAAGGCCGCAGGGGCTGGACAGGAATCGGTCAAGGGCGTGGTCGGGCCGTTGTCGAGCTCAAGTATTGATGATCTGGAGCTGTTCCAGCGGGCGGTTATTGATCAGGAGCCGTGGGATGTGGACACGAATCTTGTGCCGCTGCCGTGGAGGAGAGTGAGTGAAGAGGAGGTTAAGGAAAACTTGACAATTGGGATTATGTGGGATGACGGGTTCGTCTCGTTCTTTCGTCTGAGATATTACTCTTCTTGCTGATAGTTACCGGTCGTACAGATACGTCCGGCCTCATCCACCCGTGACCAGAGCCCTAACAGTCGCCAAAGAAAAGCTCCTCGCGGCGGGCATTAACGTCGTCGACTGGGAGCCCTACAAACATGACTATGGATGGGATATAATAGTAAGTTACAGCCTCATGCCTTTTACTCTCTAACGACCGGACCGGGACCGAGAATAACAATCATACCAAACGAAAAAAAAGGCCGGGATGTTCTTCCCCGACAACGCCGAAACCTCCAAAAACATCCTATCCCAAACCTCCGAGCCAACCCTCCCCCTAACGCAATGGGCCTTCTCTCACGCAAAGCAAATCACCATCCCCGAAAACTGGGCCTTGAACTTGGCGCGCGACGAATACCGCATCGAATACCACGCGGCCATGAAAGCCCGTGGGGTGGACTTCCTTCTCACGCCCACGTACCCCGGCGTCGCAGCGGTGCTTGGTGAGCCGCAATATTGGAACTACACTGCTATCTGGAACATCCTCGATCAGCCAGGTGTAGTATTTCCCTCTGGGTTGACTGTCGACCCGAGTATTGATAAGGCGGAAGATGCGTATAAAACAAAGAATGCGGTGGATGAGAGGGAGTGGAGAAAGTATCGGGCTGAGAGGTATGAAGGGGCGCCGGTTGCGTTACAATTGGTTGGAAAGAGATATCGGGACGAGGAGACCTTGGTGGCTGGGAAGGTTATCGAGGGCTTTCTAAGGGGATAGTGGGATCGCCTCGGGATTGTAGTTAATTCCTTTGTTTTCAGTTATTTGGCTTAGTTAAATAGCTGAGTTGGAAAGTCATTTACATCCTTTCATTATCCATCATAAGCAGCATAATTAGATACAAAATAAAAAAGGCCTGATCATGATATCCCATCATACATCATACAAAACAAAGGGGAATATTAAAGGGGAAAAAACACATAAAGAACACAATGTAGGCAGGAACCATGCCTACTCACTTCCTCCAAAACATCATCTTACCAAACTGCCTCTTCATCGCCCAATTGGCTTCCGTTAACTTATCCCTAAGGCTGGTCTTCGTACCACCGCCACCAACAGCACTACCGACACCACTTCCACCGTACCGGGAGTTACTGCCCACCGCACTGGCATTGACACTAGACGCGGCATTGGAATTGGCGATATTGCCAGCATCGAACTTCGTCTTCCCCTCGACAAGCTTCTGGACCACAAAGAGAATAGCATATGTCGTTGAACCGATGACACGAATCAGCGCGAGAGCAGCGACAGACCACAGGATGATAGCAAGGTAGACATTTGTCCCGCCGGAGCCAACGCCGTAGATTTCCGATACGGCCATAGCTAGGATAACGTTTGCAATCATCCAGATGGAAACCATGTACGTGCGGACAGCGCGGTAGTAGTCTTCTTGCAGCTGGGACTCGGAGACGGGCTGCTCGGGGACTTCGAGCCTGTCGCGCAGATTGCGTAGCGCGGCGTCGTACCCGGAGTCGATGTCGAGCTGTTCGCTGGGCATTTCGAGTTCGACCACGGAGCCGTTGATGATCCGCGCTGTACCCAGGTCTGTGTTCACCACATTGTCTCCCTTCGTACCCCAGGTGACATCGTGCGTATTGCAGAAGGCATAGACCTGCAAGGTGCAGATGTAACTCGGCAGCAGGGCGAAGTACTGAGCCGACGAGGTGAACATATGCCATGGATCAAGGTACAGAAACGACGTAAAGAAGTATAGACCGATAGTGGAAAGGAGTGATACGACGATATTAATCATCAGGCCGTCGCTCACGGGAAGCTTGGAGTCGCCAGTGGTCTTTGATATGAGCTCCAATACCACCAGGTAAAGAGCACAAAATGCCGTGTAAACCATGATCACGCTGTAGACGATTATACCGGAGAGGTAAAGCTTTTTGGCCCTGCAACTCGTCAGTCAATAATGTTTCCGGAAGAAGGCAAAGAAGAGACATACCCTTGTGGTCGGTTACCCATGGAGAGGATGAATTGCAGACACATAACCAAGATACACGCGTATCTTAGGACGATGAAGATGTATTTGCCCGCATTGTGGCCGAACGGATCGATCTTCTTGTCAGATAGAGAGCCAGCGATGAAGAAAAACGCCAAGTAAAAGTTTGCCTGCATGTGTTAGGGTGGCTACTACAGGCAAAGGTAGGAGAAATTGGGAACATACCAAGCCAAAGTACGTAAAGAGAAGGTTCAGGAGCTGGTATACAGCCTCGATCTGAAGCAGGATCTTGCGTGCTATCGTATGATCCGTCTTCCAGATCTGTCTACCATTCACAAGGGAATAGACGGCCGCGAAGAAAGCACCATTCAGCCAACGACGACGCTGAGAGATAAACTCAGGAACAGTGTCTACACTTGTCAGTATAATAACACTGGTGATTTAGGAGAATAGAGGGAGCTTACCTGGAACATCGGTCTCACCAACGGCACTCTTAACGAATTTTAGAACCCATCTTTCCTCACGCTTGGCCACCAACTCCCAGCAAAGGATACGATCTTCAGCCAAGTACATATTGGCAGTGAACACGTCTGCGTCTTGACCATGTAGCGTCTCTCCCTTGAAATACTGGTTCAGCGGTCCATTGCCATCGGCGTCGTTCTGCAGCGCAAAGAAACGGTAGGCACTTAGCGCACCAGGCAACACGGTGATGTATCCAAACACGGATTCCAGAGGCTTATCAAGGATGTTGGACATCTTGTACTCAAAGTTCTGACTCGCGACCAAGGGGTTCAAAAGACCGGACATATGCTTCCCCTTACCAGCCTTAATTTCTCCAGCGGCGCCGGCAACATTCGAGTCCTGGTCAAAGGCCTTCCAGAGATGGTACATAGCAGTAGGTGCGGGCTTTGTGCCGACATCCAGAAGGATACAAATGTTAGGTTGCAGCGCCCGGCCGAAAGCGTTGAAGAACCACCGATGCGAGTTCAGCTTCTTCTGGTTATGCTCCTTCAGACAGAAGATAATTTGACAAGGCACAATCCCCTTCTCAGCGCCCTTGAACTTGAGATCCGGATCGAGAGAAACCTGCGAGGTGTATTCGTAGACGTGCGCCGTGACTTGCTTTTGGTTGACAATGTTTTTGGCAATGCCTTCCTGGTACACACCTAGGGCTGCCAGGGCGTTGAGAGTGCGAGGATGAACCTTCTTACGACCGTCGGCGACGATGCACACCACGATCTTCTTCCACCCGTCTTTGCCCCAGGTCCGGGACTTAGTCCGCGAGCAGAGATGGCTGATATTGCGCATAATCCCGTGCATGGTGCGAGTGAAACCGACCTCGTCCTCGTTGTACATCGTCACACAAATAAACAGTTCAGTCTCTCGCATCGTGTTTCCAACCTCCTGTCGCAGCTTGTAGCCTCGCTGCGTAAAGTCATCCGGATCACAAGTGACGGCCGTATACCGCATGTGAGTGAACTCGCGGTCATCCCGACGAGGCAAGAAGCTGTGTAGAATGGTGGGGATCTTGCACTCAAGGATTAGTTCGCCGTTAATCAGCTGCACTTCCTTCTTGGACACTTGTGTCTCGCGAACACCGCGACGGCTCTGCTTCTCAGGTGCAGGACCATAGTGCATGTTCGGGTCGACCACTTCGCTCGCGTCATCGTCGTCGGTGTCACGCTCATCATCATACTCGTCGTCCAGGTCGATCTTGGTCATTTCGTCTTTTTCGTCAGTGATGATTGTTGATTCGCTCATGAAGGAGCGCATGCTCGACCGTTGGTCGTCTATGGTTCTACCTCCCCCACCGAAGGGATCATCGTCATGATCAGGACCGTCACCGATGTCGATGCTCGTCTCTTGTGTATTGGTTGAAGGTGCTGGTGCCGCAAACAATGGTGCCGGGGGCAATGGACGTCTAGGACTACCGCCGTATCTGGTACTGGGAGTTCCTGGTCGCGGACTACCATTGAGATCTGCACGTTCATATGACGAGCTGGAAACAGACGGTGGAGCGGGAGGTCGTGTCCAGTCCGTTGAGCGAGCGGGACTCCAGGGACGCAACGGCGAGCCTGGACGAGACGAATACTCCGGAGCATCTACCACAGAAGCAGTTGGGGGCGGAATGGCCGGGACGCGACGCAGACTCGAGGGCGGACGAGAAGGAGAATCGTCTATACCATCGTACTGGTAGTAGCCACGGGAGAATCGCCTGTCGGGCATATCGACCACGTTAGCTTTTGATCGTCCCAAGCCAGATGTTTAAAAGATACATACCGTGATTGACCATCGTCATCCGGATACTCTGACTCAAGCTGATACGTCGAAGCGCCCTCGTGCAAATCCTCGTAATCCACATCCTCGTCTACTCCCGTCGTGGGCAGAAGCCTCATCGTCGCTCCATTATGGTGAGGAGACGACCCGTATGTACCGTAGGCCGGAGGCTCCTCTTCGTAGTTCACTGCCCGAGTGTACATGCGCGACGAGTTGGGAGGATTCATCGCGACGTGCGTTCGGTTCGTTCACCTTTCGTTTGTTTCCTTATCTTCAACGACGACTGCTCATATCATAGCAGAGAGGCACAGACGAGCAAGAACAGAGGCAGTTGGAACACAATAGCGGGAGTCCGTTGGTCGACTCTGTAGCATATGGGTATGGCCTAGTCCAGACAACCGGGTCAGCTGTCATTCCTTGCCAGACAGAGAATAGAAGAAGAATGTCCGCTCACTTACTCACTGATACTGATTGCTTTTGCTTGGACTGATAAGAGAAGTAAACAAAGCAGCCACGAGCAGTAGAAAATAGAGAATGCTGGACTTGGAGCTGCAGTAATAGACAGACTTTATAGAAAGTAAACAACCCGACTGTCAGCACGCGCGCGTCCACGGAAACAGAACAACACACAGATAGACAGGGAACCAGAAGATATGAAAATGAACTACTGCTGCACTGTCGAAATAGTAAGGAGAAAATAATAATATGCAGAGAGTAATATGGGCTGAAGTTGAAACTTGTCGCAGCGGCTAAGCTTAAGCTCCGGTGGTCGTCGGGGCAACGCGTGATGGGCGGCGGGGCGACGAAGAGATTCTGAGGACATCCGTAAATAATGCGAGGACGATCGAGATTAATGTCTGCTCCGTATGGGAAGAAAAGGCCAGGGATAAGATCCTTTTCTCTGCAATTAGTCATGTCCATGATCCATCCGTTGGGGTTGGGTTTCCCTCGTACATCGTAACCCAGCTGTATCTCCGTGGCGGAATTAGGGCTCGCTGTCATATCCAATGTACAATGTCGTATTTTGGGGGATCTCAAGTCAGAGCTTGGAGTGTACAACGTTATCGTATTTTATTTTTTCAACTCCTCTTCCTTCTGCTTCTGCGCCTGGTCCCTTCCTGGACCTCCCCTCAGCCACGCTATCTTGGCCTTCTTCCTCTTTACCTTGTTCTCATCCTTGGCTAGAGCAACTTCCAGCAACCTCAGCTTCTTCTCCTACAATATGCAACCTTGACACGAGGAAATTACTATTGCTGAAACGCGCTGCACTGACATGGACATATAGCAGCGGTGCCTTGATTCTCTCCTGTTCCCTTATTTTCCTTCTTCGCCTTCTTCGCCTGACGCTTCCGCCTGGTGATGCGGTTATGGGGGCCTCCACTAGGGGAAAGATCGCCTTCTTGATGATGTTTTGCCATGGAATGAAAAGCACCGATGGCAGCAGGGGTCGTTCGAGACAGGATCAGAGCCAGCGGGTCGATATGGTCGTAGTCAAAAGATGCAACGGCAAGATGCAAAGACTTGTAGTAGAAAACAGCTTAGAAAGAAAGAAAAGCAACTGCGCGTGCTGCATCTGGTTCGACGATCCTCTGTTCATCCTGTTAGTTGATAGTTGATCCAATACAGAATAGAACGAATGGTGACTTCCATTCACCCCCGCTGGTGATATCTGCGTGGCTCGTCATACCGATAGATTCCCTAGCTAGACTAAAAGGCTGACAGCAGGGGACGCCTCCGCCTGAGCCAGCAAAGAATAGGGTTAGGCGTGTAGACAGGCGACTAGTTTTCAACTACATTATGTCCCCCGCCCCCATTCCTTGCTGTCTCTGGTGAGGCATCCCCACAGAAGTGCACGAGGCATCACTCAACAAAAACAAAACGTATAAAAAGTAAAACAGAGAAAAGATGGAATAGAAAACATAATCTCAGATATATAATACACTCCAGTGCATCGTACCAGTGGCCTGCCTCAGGGCCACAGCCAGGCTCTTGCATCTGGAGTGCGCCATCTGTATAAGGGGAAGAAGGGAGAACAAAAAAGCGGTTGACAGAAGTAATCCTGTCTTTCGCGATTGAAAAATGCATCTCGGTGAGGATGCCGTTGATCTGGAGACGTGGCTAAAGGAGCACATGCCAGGGCCTACTGACGATGTGTACTTTTCTCAACTCTGCCTCTTCCGCTCTTTGAGAACTCTTTCAATAAATATACCCAAAGCTTGCTCCAATGGTGTCCCAGTCATCCCTGAATTGTTTGCAAGCCTTTTGATTATTTAAAGATTTTCAAGTGCAGTACGAGGACCTGACTCCTTCCATGAAACCAGAAAAAATGGTGTTGGTGAGTCTCCCAGTTTTCTGTCCTTGTCTCTAGCATTCAGGGTTATTATTCTTTCTAGCATCGTCCGCAGGCTCAGTCCCATGTGACTCAGCCTCCTTGATTTGTTCATCGACATTACCAGTAGATCCATCATCAGCGCCTTCGCTCTTCATACACAATTCTGTCCTTGTCGATGTTATCGCCATCGGCAGGGGCATTAGAGAGTCTTCAGTCGTTGGATGCTTCTTCTGAGCTTTCCTGTCTGGAGAAGATTGCGAAGGGGTGGCCTGATTCTTCAGGAAACCAACCACTTTTTCCTGACAACCACTTGTTGAACATGTCATCCAGGATCAGGGGCGGGGGGAATTGTCTCCGGAGTTTTACACAAGTCCATGTGATCGCGAGGTATGTCGTACCAACTGAATTGCATGTACTGGTTGGAGTGGTTTGCCGCGGTGGGGGGGAAGGGTCTGGGAAGAAATTAGTAAATATAAACATGAGTGAGAGATAATGGTATTGAAGTTATTTTTTTGTGACCAATTATTTTGACGCCGCCCTTGGAACGATCATAACCCCAAGCCTCGACAAAGCCACCTTGGGGCATCGTCTGACTAGGGGCTACCGGCATTATCTTGAGTCTGTGCCGGTGCATTGATAACAGTGTCACTTGCACACACTGGTGAATGGTGTCTGTAGTCTCTAGTCTGCGAAGGTCTGCCATTGCCCTTCTGTGATGTTGCAGGGTAGTAGAGGGATCACTACCCGGGGAAACTTAGCTGGGTATCTCACCTGATAAAATGATCGAAAGGATATAACTGGTGACTAGGACGACGAGGAGGACCTAGGGCAGCGACGGACGATGATAGGAAAGAGAATAAACAAGGAAAAGAGGAGAATGGGTTTGGGGGGAACATGTGAAGAAGGGTCAGTGAAGATGCCCTAATAGTATCATTTACTGTCTCTGAGACTCCCTAGCACATGCTAGGTAAATTACTCTAGCTGAGCAGGATTCCCTGGAGGAGACGTAAGTGAGCCAGCCCAGGTTCATATATATAGCTATGTAGAGACTAACATAGGGACTTACTTCAGTACACAAATCTCTCGATTGAGAGGCCGAGATCCATCTATCACGCGTGGATCTACGACATCTTCATACCAGTTAACCCAACTAGATCCCCCGTTACGGAAGACCGTCAAGTATTTCATCAAGTTCGGGGCCGGGGAATCTGCAAATTGGTTTAGAGCAAAGCAAAGTCCTGTCAACGGAACGCGCTTTTCTTCCATGAGTCATGCTGGGAAGCATTGATGGCGCCAGTACAGGAGAAACGATACGGTAGACCGGATCCACACGACGGCCCGGCAATCGAAGAGCTCAAGTGGTTTGCAAGAGATCTCCCAAACCCAAACCCGAAAATGTAAAAATCAGAAACCGGGGACATCCCGGGTACGGCGACGGCAACAGCAATACATGACTGTTTTTCTCGTTGTGCAGTCGAGAACCGCGAAGCAATTGCTGTTGATCTGTTAACCTCCGCCACTTTTTTGAGGGGCTTTCTCATTGGCTTGTCCGCTGGCAGAGAGTCTCAAATCGTCTATTTAAAGACAGACAGCGTTGTGTTTTGGGGGGTTGTGTGGATGGAAATCTCACATAACTATTGAAGAAAAATGGCTGTATTAGAGGAAACAGAGTTATAAGCAAATGTATTGCTATTCATGTTGTCCACAGATTGGAATCAATTGAAATGTACGCATTGAATACAATCGACCGACGTCGACAGTATGGATGTAGTCCCTACAAACTCAACACGCAAAGATCAGACCCGAAAACGGCACGTGCGCGGTCGAAATTAAGGTTAAGCTCATGCCCTTCCACACGATTCCCGTCCGTCCCGTACATTGGCAGGGCTTGGGTCTGCTAATGATAATCATAGTATGAAATGCAACAACACGAACTTTTTCCTGCTTCTAGTCGATTATGCACGTACGTACGATGCTGTCCCGAAATTAAATGGCGTATTGTGATTCCGGAAGGGAAGATAGAAATAAGATAGAGAGATAAAAAAGAAAAGAAAAAGTCCAATGACACACAAACAGCTCTGCTCCTTTTCTCGCCTGTGGTTTGCCTTGCTTTTGATCCATGTCAATTCCTATGCTCATGCTCCAATGTACACCATGACTGGGTTACCATTCACTGTTCCTGTCCTGAGGGAGAATGAAAGCCAATTGCTTCTCCGAGATAACCTTTAGGTAACGGTAAGAAAAAAGAAGAGACGAAGAGAAAATGAAAATATGAAAAAGACGAAACGAAAAGAAATGCAAAATACGAATCAAATAAAAAATCGCCAATGTCCATTCGTGGCACCAAGTGCTTAATCGTGGGTCGTCATATTACCGTGTCCGTCCGGGTTTCGTCAAAGGGATCGATCGGTTTGTCGCATGAAAGGAGGAACATAAGTAAAAGATGCACAGAAGTGGACCAGGGGAAGCTCCGATAATTTAAGAGAGAAAGGACGGACAAGGACGTCGAATAATGGAAAGTAGTAATGTTATATCGATACACAACATCCGTGGTTGAAGAATATCCGCAACGGGCAGGACGCGGCCGACGCGAGACCACATTCAGAGCCAAACTTCGAGACGGTTGTGTATTTGTTGTGTCATCGTCCCCCACCGCAATAGTGCACGGAATATTGCACCGCGTGTTGCTCGTTGCAGATCAATAATCCCCTTGTGCAATGGCGAACGCCGACAACCGGGAGGTAATGGTTTTTGTTGTACTCCGAGTACATACATCTGCAGCACCGCAAGGTGCGTCGGCGCCGGTTCGGAGTATGTTGTATGCAGTTAAATGAGAACGGTACTAGCGCAGTAGAGAGAAAAGCAAGAGAAGGAAAAGAAAATCGAAAATCGAAAATCAAAAAAAGAAAAAAAAGTGGGTCATAGAATTGGAAACACAAGGTAAAACGAAACAAAAGTGACCTCTCATAGTTGAAACGGATCAGAGACTCCTTTGATGGCTTTGCTGGGGGTATAACTGTCCCGAGTAGTCGGTAGTCGTTGCGAGAGCCTGATGATTACTGGGATCCAGGACGATAAGCGCAACTTCGGCGGCATCCTCTTGAGCATTGTTGACAAAGGCCCCGTCGTACCAGTACCGTGCTGCAAACTTCCGGCCTTGGACTATGACGGAGCTAGACCAAGCTGTGCGGCCTCCTAGAAGGAAAAAAAAAAGAAAGAACAGGCCATCAGTACCACCAGCTGTCAAACTCCAGAAAAGTCGGTGAAGACACACAAGCTCCACCCTTTCACGCCGAGACACACAATAGGCAATGCTAGGGAAATAATGAAGAGGGGCGAAGGGGGAGAACAATGCCAGCACCATGGGGACATGAACCAGGCACCGAAAGGAAAGGAAGGCGCCAAAATGGGAAAAAGACAAGAAGAGAAAAGGAGAGACATACCTCGACGATCGGAAAACAAACTGAAGGTAGGCGGTTGGAATTTTTTGCGTGTGCAGTAATCTTCGACAAGACCATCAGCAGATGAACCCTGACATCAGGGCATGGGAGGGGAGTATGCACATACCCTCAAGCGAGGTCTGCCAGCGACCACCTAGCGTGTCAAGGTTCGGCGGACTTGACGAGTTATATGCCGAATCATGTGATGGATTATATTGTCGGGGCATTGTCGACGTAGATTCCCATACCAGAGCAGAAGACTAGTCTGGCAAAATGGTCCTTTTATAGGGACCAAGAGAAGCAGGCAGATCGGGTTATGTGTGCGTTGTGTGTATTTGGCGTGCGTGTATATGTGAATTGTGTGTTAGAATGCAAGGCGAGCTCTAGACGACTAAGACAGAGACACCTTCACGATTATGGATGGATGAAAGGTAGTAAGACAACTGTGTTGAAGGCAAGGGAAACACCACATAGAGGGAGAGAGGGGCGGAAGGAAGAACAAGGCAAGCAAAAGTCAATTGACACGACAAGAGGGTTTTGACTTTTTTCGGGCCTTTTTCTTTTTCTTTTCAGTGCTTTCCCTCGAACGATTTCTTAGCAGTAATAATATGTATGGGAAGCGGGGAGTCATATAAACTGTGGATCATGATTCAACAACCCAAAACGGTTTCGTGCAAGGAAGAAAAGAAAAGAAAAGAAAAGAAAAATTATTTCACTTGTGTTTTTTATGTTTTCGGCATGTCATGGCAAACACAGAAACAGCCTGACGAGCCAAACCTAACAGGACGGGCTTATGCAGGTTGTTGTGGACATGGGGGACAGCGTCATCAAAAAATTTTCCTTCCCGCACCACCGTCTCTTATCTTGCTACTTTCAAAAGAACCCAAGTTGCATGGAGAACATGCGGATCATTCTTGAGGCTGCAAGCTGGAACGGCCCGGCGCACGCCGATTGAAGGTGCACCCTTGAAGAAACGCCAGATAGAACCAGGGAAAGGGAGCACTAGTCTCCACCTCGGTCAGATCGATTCGGTGACAAGCAAAACGGCAGAGGGGTAGCCATGGTCGTAGTACAGTAGCAGTAAACTAAGTCAACAAATTCCGGACGTTAGACAAATCAGAACTAGTCTTTGTGTGTTTCCTCTTTTTCTTTTTTTATTTTTTTATTTTTTTATTTTGTCTTTTTCCTTGACCCTTGATGCTCAACGGTTTTGGGTTTGCGTATTCGGCCGATGGTCAATGACCAATATTGGCCATTATCGGGTATGAAACGAACAGAGAAGAGTATTGGCAATTTGGCACTAAAAAAAGGTTCCGTGATGATACGTAGTGTTCACGACGAGTCGATATCTGAAATGTGCACCACCCAAACACACACAACACAATAATATGGAGCATGGAGGGGCACAGAGAACGGGCGATGCCCAAAGGCGGAGAGGGGCAGGGTCCATACGTTTGAGTATGTATGGCCAGAAGGAAGAAAAGTGACGAATTGAAGCCAGAATGACTGGACAAGGAGGGCCCCATTAGGAGCCACATGGAGGAAGCGAAAGCGGGCCAACAATGCCCCAACTTTGCCAGCTCATCAGCGGTAATAATCATGGAAAAAAATACTCCGTCAATGCAGGCCGATTTGGTCATCATTGAAAGGCAGTTAGTAACCCGTGTAGTGGTTCAAGGTGTTCTTATTTTGCTTATCCTTGTTTTCTTTTCTTTTCTCCCGGCCAACTCGCCAACATCCACATACATGATGGACTGTCTATTGTGCGTGAACAGCTGTAGTAGTCCATCGTAGCGTTCTTCGTAGTGTGAACGCGGCTTGTTCTAAACGCTTAAGCCGGAGGTGTATATATGTGGACTGGGCCGATTGGAGAGGAAGCCACCTACGATCATGGCATGGTTCGCTTGCACCCATTCCTCCTTCTTCCTCCAGTTAAGTCTTTTCTTTCATTTTCATTTTGCTTGCTTGCTGCATGAAGCTCATTCCAGAATATCCTGGTTCATACTGCCACCAAGCGGGCAAGAACGCAACGGGTTCCAGCAATACTTCCCCGGAAAAACGAGCGTGGTTATGATTCGCTGTATCATCCCCCATGGCCACCGGGTTGGGCATTCATACCTGCATCGACAACGGCGGCAGCGTTGTCGGAGTTGTCAAAAGAAGATCAGGAAGAAAGTACAAGATTGAAAATTCGATACTAGAACCGGAACGCACGGTGCGTTGATGGCCAGTAACGGGATGAGAGAAAGAGAGAAGCAGAGAAAGGGTCAGGAGGGAGAGAATTCAGGGAGAGAACCTTGGGTAAGGGGAGGCTCCAAGCGGTCTCGCCCAATCATCAAGCGCCGTCGGGCCAGCGACAACCAGTCAGCAGAGAAAGAAGCAACAGAGCAGAAAATAACACGGGAGAATCGGAGAGGAACTGGAGTGAAAATCAAGAGAAAAGAAAAAAAAAGAAGAGCCATCGTGCCTCGTGGCCCAATCGCCATCTCGCTTATAGACTCCGACATGGTTCATGCCAAGTTGATCAATGACGATGCGAAGTGGAAAAACGCAGGATAAAAGCACAGACAGACAGTCTATACCAGAAGAAGCAGAGCGCATGAAGATAAACGGGCAGGTACAAAGTGACTATTCGTCCGGGTTATAGGGTATAGATCCGTAGCGGATTTTGTCACTCTTCAGGACGGAGTACGCATTACTATACTTGCTGATCTTTATATACAAGAAATGGAAAACACAGGATACCCCCCTTTGCCGTTTTTCAATCCGCCAACAGAAATCAATAGCGACATGTAGGTGTTCCAAGACATAAACATCCATCGATACCTGAGGTCCGCCCAACGGGAGACCAAAGCCAGAAAGGACGAAACAAATGATGTACGCTCGTACACATCGTCAAATCGTCAATGACACGCAATTCAATGCCAGTCTCGGTTAAAGAGCAGGTCAGAGCCCAAGCCAGTTCACATCATTAATCATAAGTTCATTATCATTAGGGCATGCATTATGTCCAAACCGACCCTCTCCGGTGGAAGACTCCATCAAACAGGCGTCTAGGCCCCAGCAGATCAATACTCTTGGAAAAAGAATTCCTCACTGGATGCAAGAACTGGGCAGATGGTTTTGAATGCCAGCGGCGCCGGATACAATCGTCAACCAGAACCACCAGTCCAGTGGCCACAATTGCACTGCCAGAAGACCACAGGGTTAGTTACTGCGTAAGATTCAAATACGGGAACAGCACAAAAACACTTACTCGGCAACGTCTGACATCTTCTCGTAGACCGCCGGATCACTGATCCATATGGACGATGGTGGAACCCAGCCCCCTTTGCTTTCTTCTTCGATGGCTTCCATGGGAGTGAGGATATCGGGAACGAGGTGGGCGACTGTCTTGGACGTATACATGTCAACCAGGTAATAGGATGCATTCCGGAGACCGCCTTCCCGTCGGCATTCCTTCCGCCACTGGTACTTGGTCGTCCAGTATTCATATTCGTAGGATTTCGATATCCCCGCGTTCCGTCTCTTGACCTCAACATGCGCATAGTTCGAAAACTCCAGCATCGTCGTATCGGTGAAGCACTCTGGAGACCGCCGATCATGGGTGTCGTCCGCGTGCGCATTAGAGCCTGCGACTTCCAAGATTACATCCTGTTTCGCAGGTCTAGACTCCGAATGCCGCTGGCGCTTAAGCTGCTCGGAACCGGTCCCATTGGCACCACCACCACCACCACCAAATCCCGGCCGCAGAGTTGCTAATGCAATGCTGCACGAATGAGCAAGGCGCTTATTCAACCCAGGGGTCTTTTTTCTCTCAGAACGACAGACTTCCCGTCCCGAGTCACGGCAATACCGCCGGAAGGAGAACTTCCTCGAGAACAGATCGTACATGCGCAAATGGAACAGGGTCACATCGACTTGGTAGCCTGCACGATGCGGGACCACGGTGTCCACGCGCAGGTTCATGTTGCCGTCGAGCGTGGCATCGTCATGGCGAATAAGCAGTCGTCGCGACGAGGGGAATAAATCGGCGAATGTCTGCGGGTTCGATGGAATTGGGTCTGTGGGGAAGTATTCAAGTCTGCGGTCGAAGACTTCATAGTGCGGTTCTTCCGGGATCTCTTCCTCTTCCTCCTCTTCTGCTCTGTCTTCTTCGGCGGTGGATACATAGGTCGACACGGAATCCTGGGCTTCTACCACCACAACTTCCCCCAGCTCTTCCTCGTCGTCTCGACGCCCATCACCACCCATATCATCATCATCATCGTCATCGTCATCGTCATCGTCGTCATCGTCATCGTAACCATCATCATAGCCATATTCGGCAGGTACTGGTTCTTGCCGCTTGGACGGCGACGTGGGTCGGTGATCGCTGTAGATCGTAGGGACCGTGCTTTTGGAACGTTGCGAGGTCTGGCTGCTGGTGAACGACGAACTAGCGCCGGCCTTGGAGCGACGAGGATGACACAGTTTATGGTAGGCCTCCATGGCGATGCGGACGCAGTGATGCATGCGGTATTCGCGGTAGTGGCTTTAAAGAAGTATATATATATATGGTGTCCACAACCACAGGGGAACAGATCGGATCGTATTGTCAGAAAATCAAATCAAATAATCAATGGACAAAATAAAAATAAAAGATTAAAAATAAACATGTCTAATCCATGCAATTAACATGAGATCATCTTCTTTCCCTTGTTCTGGTAAGAAGTATAGCAGCGAATCTGCACGGCTTTTTAATTCTTCGATCTAAGGATGACAACGCATTGGCGTGGGGGAATTCAATCCGTAAATAGGAGCCCAACGAGGCGAACAGAAAGCATTAAATAAGAAAGAGAGAAGGCTTCAATGGTGCTCGGGTGAGTCAATAGGGATGAAATAGCACAAAAAAAAATTAAGGCTTCAAAAAAATAAGGAATGAAGCAAGAAGACGCAGAAATGCCAGACCAGCCAGACGGACTCCGCGGGCAAATAATAGAAGAAAATAAATCATTAATATAATTAACAACACGGGAGAAGAAGGGCACGAAATGCGATCAACGCAAAGCAACACAGCGAGGGACACGTCGGTTGATCGTCCGGACTGAACTGTCCTACTTGCACGGGCAGCATTCAATATTCGGCGTATTCTTTGGGTCGGAACACAGTGCGAAGAATTGGCTATGAGTAGAAACGGTGGTTAATTTAAATTTAAAATTTTTATTTTATTTTATTTTAGCCTCCCTCTGTCATTGCCCACAGGCCGATACCAGACCTACGGATTGCCTCACCTCACTGGCAGCCTGACAGACATCTTGTGGCCCGTCCTGTGGCCCAGTTATCTCTATTGGCGCCTGACGCGTAGGATCAAAGCACCCACCTTATTCCAGAACCCAACTTTCAAGAAAAGCTCGAGCGTATAAGCGGATAACAAGTGGTCTTGGTCTCTGCTTCTCCGTACTCATTCCACTTTAGGGTCAGCATTCGCATTGACTGCATATCCCAGAGCCCCGTGCTACGACTGGCTCTGTTGGATCCTGACGGCTGACCGCTGAATCGGGCTGGCTCTGACCAGGACTATAATAATAGTGTCTAATAATGACACGGAAGAGACGGTTGTACGGTGAGTTCACCGCAGCAAGCAATGCGTGAACTGATACCCTGCCATGATGAATCAATTGATCGTTTCATCTGTCATGCAAGTGACGCAAGCCACTGATTGTTCATTTGCTAGCAGGAGGTGGTCTGTGTTTGGACGTTATACTCTGTACAGTAGAGGAATCGAGGCCCTTGCTGGCTACTGCCCGGTCATATCAACAACCACGGACCATGGAACCCCAGCGGATCGGACCGTGTAACGTCATCGCCCCTCGGTGAACCAGAGGGAGAATTATTCCCAAGTTGGCGGTAATCTTAAGTTAATTCGAGGATAGGCCATTTGAGATCTCGTGGCGAGACGACAGTGACAAGAAGTGGATTTACCTGCTTAGAGAGCAAGACACAAGGTATCCTGTCATGACATACCTGGCTTTGCCACTGGATTCATCATGGATTAGGTATACCGGTACAAATCCCTGGCCTTAACTATACCCTTTTATAGCAGTGCTCCGTGTATTCTGACATCATTGGACCGTGCTATTCAGGCGTGACGGCAGGATGATTCTTCTGTAGTCTAACCCGTAGTACTCTATACAGAGTACTATGAACATGCATAGACATAAAGTCAGGTGACACCTGCCCTATGCTCCTTCCCTTTTCGTCGTATATCTACTGGGAAGCCTCAAGAGGGCGACAGACTTCAGCAGCCAACCATGCTAGAGCCAGAACTAGCACGAGTATGAAGAATTACAAGCAGAACTACAAACAAGCCTACAGCGGCCGGCATTTTCCCAGCTTCGAGCTTTGTCTTAAGTACCGCGGGTATTAGGGAAGGAGGAAGAAGGGGTTCAGACAATCGCCGTTCGACGAC